>CAJDYZ010008946.1:19360-34581 GCA_903986555.1 Heterotrigona itama
CCTTTGCACGAACGTGTTGAAACATTGGATAAGCATCGCTTACTTGTACGTGAACGGAGCGATCAGAGTCACTCCAAGCCACCTTTATTTCTTAGAAAGCACGCCGTATTAGCGATAATAGTAAAAAGACGCTGACTTGGCGTCTATGGCAGGCATTGTCTAGACAAGGGCAAGATTGAGGTTGGTTAGTGAAAGTATAAGCGAAAGATTCGAGTGTACGAAAAATCAGAGTAAATTGTAATAGTTGAAATTATACGATAACTAAGACTTATTGTCAGATAGATATCGATACAAAGCAAGAACGATGTCAATATTTTATAACTTCATGTAACTTGAAAAAAATATATATATATATCATATTATATGTCATTTTATTATATTATTGTATTATTTATTATATTCACAACACATTTCATTTACAACGATTATTAGATGCCAGATTTTGTCGCAGTTAATGAATAATAAAAATCCTGTAACTATCTCTGGTTATAGAGGATTAAAAGGCAAAGTATTACGTTTCATTGTTAACAATTCATTCATTATCGAATTTGAAATTTCCTCCTTGTAAGAAAGGTGGAAATAAATTATAAACGAAAGACAGAATTCTTATGAGGAAAGGAAACAGAGACCTAATTCTGAAACCTGAATTGAATATCTCATTTCATACGGAGTGAACAGGGTAAAGATAATATTAATTTTTCATCCGTATAGTGTATAATGAAACCATCAACCGGAGAGTGGAACACTTCGTGTCGTACGTGTTTATTCGTCTGAATCTTTTATCGTGAATATTACCTGCAGGTAATTCTAAATATATACATATTGTACGTTGAAATGAGTGTTAGTTGCTGCAAAGAAAACGTTGGAAGAAAAATTTTTGAAAGTTAATCTTTGTACACGATGTGTACAAAGATATTCGCGGCGTGTACATCGCGAATAAACACGATTTCCATAAATTCACCGCGAGTTTCGATTGCTCAATGAATCCAGAACAAACATGTTTCAGGAAGCAAGTTCCTGTTGCGGATCTCAGATAGACAAATATTTATCGAAGTGCAACCTGTCGCGATAAATAAAGTCGCGTTTACACACGGGTTTATCGAAGTATTCGCGCACTTGCAGACACCTTTCTGAATATAGTAATCTTATGGATACACTGTTGTGCAAAACACTTGAAGATTTTTTTATTAATATTGTTAGGAGAGTCGATTGAAATTAATTAAGTCTTCACTATACCAATAGTCTTAATATTCAGTTACTACTTACAGTGGCACAAGTTTAAAATCTGCATTTGTCTATTTTTAATTAATCAATTAATTAATATAATTTATAAACACGATTTCCAAACACGTGTTATACTCGTAAGCCATTTACCTCTTAAATTGTCTCCTGTCTATTGTTAATGAAACATCAAAACGTCCTATATAAAGTGAACGTAAAAGTTATAATAAGCGTTCGAATATTTGAGAGAGAGAGAGAGAGAGAGAGAGAGAGAGAGGAGCAATTAAAAAAGGCATTGTAGCTCGACGTCCGATAATCTTAACGAACGAAACTTTCTCGAAAGGGCGGACGTCTTTCTTGTGTCGTCGAGTCGAAAGGGAAGAGTTCTCTCCTCGGAGCCCTGCCGTTCGCTGTCGACGCGTAACATAAGAATGCACTTAAGGGGCGCGTAAAAATCCGCGAACTTTAATCATAACAATATATACGCGCGGAAAACTTTGATCATCCGATGAAAGCCAGGCGCGTCCGCAATCTCGAAACGGCGGTGAGCGTCGCGACGTCGTCGACGACGATCGACTGCTGAATAAACGAGAGGAGGACGGAAGAAGGAGAAAGCGAGACGAGAGGAGATCCGAGAGGCGGATAACACACGGCGAGAAGCAAGCGAGCTAAGAGCAGCGAAAGCGCAAAAACAAACAGAAGAGAGCGAAACGCCTGGCGAAAGTTTGCTCGTGCTCTCGTCGATATTGCGATTGTTCAAAATTGCCGCGTCCGCCTTAACAATCGGTCAGCCGGATCCATCGCGCTGTCTGACCGCGTGATTAAGTTGAAAGCTCTCGTACGCGGAGCTTCGCGACTCGCCAAAGTTTCCACCGATGCGACGGAAGAAGGAACGGATCTTTGCATGGACGCTCTCTGCGCTTCGAGATAGAGATTTTAGGTTAGGTTTGGGTACAGGCTGTTTCACGTAACTGGGTCAAGACACACAGAGTTTGACAGAGACGAGAAAAGTATTCGATGAAGCAAGTTGCGTTTAATTTTATTTTGTATATGGTTTTTTTTTATTATTATTATTATCTTCCGTGGCGTTGGAGTTATTGTTTGGCTCAGTCGCGTGAAGCACTCTGTATAGCAAAGAGGGTATGATTTATTTATGGATACGAAGTCCCTCGAGTACGGTTTGAAACTACGGTTCTCATATCGCTTTAGACATCCTCTTTTATTTTTGAAATACTTCATTCGTAAAAAGCATGATACACACAAATGGAAGGAAAATTATATTGAATACTGACATTTAAAAAAAAACCTATTTGTATTGTAATAATATACATTGAGATGTAACATTCGTCATGAACTAATGTTTTAATATGATTTAGCCAAATAGTTATCTATCTAGATTGTAGTAACATTCAATTCAGAATATAATTTAACCAACCATTTGAAATCTAGCAAGATTATAATAATATACATTGAAGTATAACATTCATTTGAGAAGATCATGAACTAATATTTTACTATAATTTAACCAAACATTTAACTTATCCAGGTTACAGCAGTATACGTACATATATTGAAATACAATATTCATTTCGGAGAATCATGAATTAATAATTTAACCGAACGAATTTGAAACCTATCTAGTAACATATGTACATATATTGAAATGTAACATTCATTTCGGGGAATCACAAACCGATGTTTTCGTATAATTTAATCCTAAACCTAGTAATTCACTTTCTACGTTAAACATACGCTCGCGTGACACTCCCCTCCCCCTTCTGTCCTTGTTGTACACCAGGATACATTCAGCTGACTGAAAGTTTTGCTAATCAAATTACGGAATCGCCTTGCAAAAGAACCGGCAAGCAGGTCAGAATTTTTCATTGGACGAACTTTAGCGGGCAATAATATTTTCACGGGAGCAGACGCGCGGAAATTTGTGGTCGACTTTTTACACCGGTACGATGAAGAAAGTGTCCATGAACATTTTCGTGTACGAGGAGCAGTTTCCTCCTCCGGAAGAATTCATTGGCCGTTTCTACGTAAGTCCACCTGCGTCTCGTTTATGCAACCCTCGCCCTCGCGAGTGCGACCATAAACTATACACGGTTATTACAATAAGCTGAAAGAATCTGTCTGTACGCGTTTCAGCCGCGGAGTGACTTGGAAGCAATGTTGTGAATTATGAATTATGTCTGAACCATGAGACGTCAGGTGTTAATTAAGCAATTGCGATATAATAACTTTTTTCGCGAGTGCAACAAGAAGCATACCCTCAGACGTGTTCTTTAATATTTATAAAATGTATTAAATGTTTAATATGATGTCATACTTTTGAGTTACAACTTACAATTATTTTACAATTTGTTGTTTAAATATTTCGACCCTACTTTTTACGAAATTTTCTGTTTTCACAAGCTAAATTAGAGTTTAATGAAACGATATGAATTTATTTACCACGTAATGAAGTATCATCGTAAATTTCAAAGTAAATTCTGGAAAATAATATTCATGGTCGTCGCATTTCTCTCTGCATCTCCGGCTTCTGAGAGCTTCTGTGAATTCGTTACTCGCAAAGATAAATAATAATTTCGAGCAAAAGGCACTTGCAATTTGTACCATGCGACTGGAGATATTGTGTCAAGCAATGTTTCAGTAATATATTTTTCATCCGTTCAACATTTCGTTCGATTTCTGGTTCATTTTTCTATTTTTTTTTCTTTTTTTTTCTAGCTTTTTAGTCGATATACATATAAATATATATACGCGGCGGAGAAATATTTTTCGATGGAAAATTTTCAACGAGAAACATTTTGCCCACGTGTCGTAGATAAACCAAACTGTATTTGGCTAAAAAATTTTTCGCTACGATGCGAGTTTCAACTCGATGCTCACTTCACTTGGCGGTGCGCCGCGTAACGCGCGAAAGGTTTAACACACACGTCGCGGATCGAGATCTCGCGCGCGTACATCGGTCAAAACACATATTGTATTTTGATAAAATAGTCCGTCATAGTTGCTTCCGTTTCGCGGCTATTGGAAGGGTAGAAATTTATCGCGTAAAAATTTATAGCCGCCGCGTTGCGCGCGTATCGCGCATTTTTCATCCGGTTACGTCCAGATCGGAAGGGTGGAGGGGGAGGAAACAGTTCCGGATAATCCGTAACACTTTGTGTCGTAATGAAATCTCTCTGGCGAGAAATGGACCGAACGTACGACTAAACCATGGCCATCCCTCGGATACACTGCAATTTGCGACCGTTTAAAAATCTTGCTGCGTGTCCCGATATAATTTTCAATTCGGTAACGTGATTTGCGAAATAAAAATTTCGCGAAAGTATTTGAACACTCTATTTTTGAATATAAATTTTTTTCGAAATTTCAATAGGAACGCAGTAAGACATATTCGTGAAATTTTGAACCATCCCGAGAATATACATTTATTATAAATATATATTCAATGTACAGAATGAACAATATATATTTGAAGCATTATTTAAAACTAAATTATTTTGTAATCTCCAAGAAATATAGACTTGAACTGTTACATAAGCTCCCGTATAAATTTTTAAATCAATGAACAGTTAATGAAATTTCAAAATATTCGTATATTCACGTTTTAATTCCTCGGCTGACGCAAAGAACTGGGGAAACGATTTGAATCGAAACGCTCGAGATCTAAGGTCGAACGTGGAACGCTCGATATTTCGAGATCAAACGTCGAATACGCGTGGAATCGGGGGCAGTTTAATGCCGAGTCTGAAAAAAAAAAAAAAAAAATGAAATCTCGACGATTCGGTATATCGCAAACAGAACGTTGAATTCCGGGAGGTTCGGGCATTCGAAGTCAAACGTCTGGGAAGCGCGATGCGTAATTCCCAAAAAGGGATCTGAAAGACAAAGGTTTCAAAGCATGCCTATTGCACGCTCGATATATCGATTCTTGGGTGGCTCAGAGGCTCTCGAACTCGCCGGCGCTGAAGTTGAAAGTCAAATTCGACGGTGGAGATCTTCTTTGTTCGCTCGTTCAATATTGAAAATGAGAACGGAATTACTCCAGCTGTTTTAATGAGGTTCAAACTAGAACTTTCATACGATTTCTCGTTTCCTTCACTTTTTTCCGCAAATGGAGAACGATACTCAACTGTACACGTCCGCGCGCGTGTAAATTAGTTCCACGCGACATCCGCCGTGTTATAACTTCATCAGTCGTAAAATTACGATTATCTGATATTCCAAGCGTCGTTAATCCCGAATGAATTTATCGCGGAATACTTCTTGTTTGACTTTAATTGATGGAATTCTTCAGCGTGTAACGAATATATTTCAATATATTTCAATCACGGCGATGAATTGAAAAAGTATTCGATTTCATATGGAAACTTAATTAAAAAAAAAATGTTGTTTTTCATAAAAAAAAGAAAAAGAAAAGTAATCTACGTTTGTCATAAAAGATTCATCCTGTTTCTTGAAATTAACGAACGAAACGAATGAAATTCATTGATTTCTAAAAATTAACTGTAACTAACTCTTAAGAGTTGAAGCATGCGATTAAAAATCTTGGAAATCATGACGTCGTGCCCAACCTTGAACTCCAATCAAATTGAATTTTCACATATCTTCGTCCATTCAAGACTCTTTCAAACCAGACGTCGGGATCATTTTCGTACGAGACAGAAACATCGTTAAACCGTCATGGCCGTCGTTGTCGTAGTTGAAACCGGTGGAAACGAATTGGGCTCCGCGGCACAGACGAAGTAAAGGGGTTGAAAGCCTTTTTTTCGACCCTCTCACGTGTAACGAGGTTGCTTCTATGCACAACAGATTCCCTCGCGCGTCCATTCTCTTCTCGTGAACCGGCCGACGGGCAATCCCTTTCGTTGCTCGATAATGAAATTGAAACGCAAAGGGGAGATTTCTTCCCGGCGAAAATACCGACGCCAGGAGATTTCAGCAGGGCAGAGCAACCTCGGGAGAAGGGGGAGCAGGGAGCGGAGGAGATTGGATTATTTAAACTTTTTCGCGGCAACAGCCTGCTACGTGAAACTCGCTTTCGAATTCGATTGGCGACGTCGTACGCGAACCGGCGAAAGGTCAACGATACGATTCTCGAGGAAACTTCCGGTCCCGAATGATCCTCGCCCGCTATCCCTCCTCGTTCCGTTTCTACGTCGTCGACGATCGTTCCGCTCGTCCGCGAACGTGGCCACGCGCCAAATTCATTCTCGACGACCTGGTTAAGGCCCTGCCGTTGGTCCCTCGGCTGATTGCTGCGTTATCTGATCTCTTTCGCGGTTATCGCCTCTCCTTTTCTTGTTATTTCGAGAGTTCGCGTTCCCTTTCCTTTGTACCGCGGCTGCGCAGATATCCGAGGAACAGAGCGCAATTTTGTTTGTCGATCCGACGTCTGTCCTAACGTTCTAACCTAACCACGACAGTCAGCATCGTTGAAAATTTGTAGGAATACTTTTTGAAAGTGACACGAGTCACTTTGTCTCGAAATCGAGATGTTTAAGAGCTCGAAAAATCGGCAATCTGCTATCTTAGATATCTTATCTATTTTTCACGCTGTAAATAATTTCGCACGGACGTTGGCGAATCGCCATTTCCCATTTGAAGTGCTACTTTCAAAATAAACGGCTCGTATCAAATGAACCTTAATCGAAAATTTTCTTCCAGATTTCTTATACATAGTCAGATTCGTTCTAAATTTTACTATTCTAATTTCGTTTCTTTATACCATTTACGTCATTGTAACTCAATAATCGTTATTGCGAGTAAAAAAAAGGTACCTTCTCTCTCCTTCGGAGTAATTAAATTCCCACTGTGGCAATCAAGGCGAAGAAGATCTGTGAAAACACTCGGTGGTAAATAAGTGTGTTATAAGTATCAGGCTGAGAACGTAAATAATGCCCTAGTGTCTGGCTTGGGGATTCAACGGAAGCGTCTGGCAGGAGAGAGCGTTAGGAAATAATGGAGGAAAGTGATTTCCGGAAAGTTAAAAGCCGCAGATCAAGGGTACCCTTCGTTCGTAGCCACTCATCCCACTGCGTTTCTTCGCTGTGGCGCTGTTTTCTGTTTTCTATTCTCTTTTTCTTTCTTTCTTTTTCGTTTTTTATCTCCCGACTGAAAAAAAGGACAATTCGAAAATTTACAGCCACTGTTCGTGTGTGTGTGTAACTTGTTTCTCTCCCGAAGAATCGTCATTTCTCTATTGAAAAAGAGAAACAAAGAAGATTGCTGGCGTCTTTAATAATTTTACTTTTGTACGTATCTAATTATCTAACGACGTCTGTACACGAATGAATAACCTACTTCGAGTTTTGCAAATATTCGTTTGCTTTTTTCATCTTCTGTGTTATTAAAATTGCTCCAAACAGGATCGAACAAATGAGCTGCCCTCCTTCTCTTAATGTTATGAAAATTTGACTTTCGTGTAATAGTTTATAACATATTAAGAGCAGAATGTAGAATGCTTCATTGTAAGAAGATAAAGTAGAAGATTACAATAATATAATTTAAACGAAATATAAATATAATATAAACATAATAATAATATAATTTAAAAGGAGGCTACATTTCTTTCTAAATTAAATTAATGACGAGTAACGACTTGGTTCATATTTACGATGTTGACTCTTATTTTTTTATTCATGTTTTATTGGCAAGTTAAATTCGTATAATATGAAGTAAGTTCTATACATATTATTTTTTTTTCTACGATAAACTCATTTTTCATTTACGTCACTTGTCAATAGAGGGGTTTAATTAATAAAGGAGGTAATATCGAAAAATTTGCAATACATATTTTTGTTCAGGAAAAAGCCGAATATTACATTGTTGATTGAACAAAGCATTATTACTCGTCGTATGAGTAAATATAAATAAAATATAACTATAAATAAAAATAAATTAATTGACAACCCTCTTCTTTTATAAGGCTTTTATTTATTAAGGAAATTCTGATCATAGAGGATTGATCTGTTTAAAATCTGACGATTGAAAATCTGGCAACTAATAATCGTTGTAAATCATCCATTTAGTATTTCTGTAATGTTCTATTATTCAAAATTGTAGATGGTTGAAATTACAACACTTGTACACAAAGTATTAATTAATATTCCCTATTTTGAAACATAACATGATATTATATTTATATATTTGAATATAACATAATATTTGTCTTTCCAGCGAAGGAAAACACGTGTTATCTGTTAAAAATTACGCGTACACATATTTAACAAGGATCTTTAATCTCTGCCTGGATGCTGACGATTTTTTTTTCATTGATAAACGCCTCTTCAAATTTCTCATTTGTCTCTCCGTCGTTCCGAGGGAGATCGAGCATTCGAAACAATCGAATTACAAAGCGCGAAACCGTTCACCTACTTTCCGTCGATTAACCAGTCGAGCGGAAGCGTTCAGCTTTTACCGAAAAGCGACGGGGAGGATGGGACGTGCGCGCGAAATTATGAACTAATTGAGCGCGTTTGCGCTTTTCACGGGACATCGGTGTGTGACGTTTGGAATCGGCGTCCACCCTCGTTTTGTCTGTCCAACTGAACACGTCAGCCACCACCTCCCTCCCACTCGAACCCAGTATCGTTTGTTTCCAGTCAACAATCGAATCGTCATTGACGCCCCAAATCGTTTTTTCCCGCTTGTTGAAATAATATTATCCGTGTCGGCTGTTCGCGATCCGATTGGACAAAACTCCTCTCTCTCTCTCTCTCTCTCTCGCAGAGGGAAACAACGACGATATAAAATAAAAAAAAAAAGAGCAGCAAGAGGGGCGGGAAAATAGAGTACAGAGAATAAAAAACAATGGATTGTGCAGGTTTATCGATGAAAACGTAAAAACGACATCGAGCACGAATCGTTGTAGCGGTTATTACGATATTACGCGCGTTATAAAAGTCCCCCCTCGATCGTCGAAAATTCGCATTTCATCGGGCTCGAATTTGTTCTCTTTTCCTTTTTTTTCTCCTCTTTTGTTTGTTTTTTTTTTTTTGCCTAAAATTTCCCGTCAGTTTCAACTCGCGCTCCACTCCTCTTTCTCCTCTTTTTTTTTATATATATAAAATAAATAATCCACTCGAGTAACAAATTGCTTTCGCGCGTAAAACTCGCACGCGAGCGCTGTTTATTCCGGACGAAAATTAGTTCTGTTTCTCGATCGCGCACGAATTGAAACGTCCCCGGATCGAATCGAACGTTATCGACGAGAAGTTCGCAGCAATCGCGCCCGGCTGAAACGGCTGGTTTTAATCGCCCAGCAGCTTGCGAGACAACGCCGCGCGTCGACTCGCGCAAACAACCGGCCGAATGTAATAGGTGATCGATGCTTTTAGTACGTCCCGCGGGGCTGCCTTCCATTTGTTTTTCAACTGCAATCGGATTCAGCGAAACGATCGGATTTTAAGCGCGTTCCAGGCACGGTTCGACACCTCTCACACGTGAATCCAAATTTTGCACGAACGAAGACCCTGTTGTTCAATTTTCGATAATGATTTAGAAAAAATATATTAATGATTTAGTACAAATATATTTCTCTAAATATCTTTTTGTCATCTGTAACATCGCGAGTATCGTCTTTTCTCGTCTTCCAAGTTGGTTTTCAATTAATTTCAAATTCTTGTCCAAGTCTTTCGTGGTATTATATACGGTAAAATGAAATGAATAGAATCGAACGTATCAACTATGTATGCTTCAAAATTCTTCATGAACATCACCTCGCTGAAAGACAGGAATATATTTATATTACCGACAACCAAAGCGTAAGATGTCCATCAGAAGCATTAAAGTGAAAAAAAAATGGAGAATCTTTTTACCTACACATTTTTCGAGAAATCATTTAAATTTTTAGAAATACGTCATTTTGTGTCTATATAATTTAATATAACAAAAACTATAAATTGACCATTTTGACCATTTTTGGTAAATCTAGTATTATATTAGGACGAGATGAATCAAGAATAATAACAATTATTTTAAGACTATTAATTTGTAATCATCTCATTTGTAATGTGTCTTTTCTTTAACGTTGTCAATTGAAAAGAATATTCGTTCAAACGTTTTGTTATTTGATAAAAATCAGCTAATTTCGAACTTCCCGTGCGATCGAGTAATATCGTTAAAAGATCGACCGGCTTCTCTGGTTTAAAGAATGTACCAGAGAAAAGGTACATTTCGATCTCTCTGTTCTCTAACACGACGGGACATAGTCGACCGTTTCCTGCTATTATGCCTGTTATTAAGGATCATGAAACTTTAATGGCCGCCGATATCGGGCACGATTTCGCCGTGCTCGATTTTTGAGTTAGCCAGCCAATTTTCAAATTACGTCGCGCCTACGACGCGTCGTCCACCAGCCGGCTCGCCATCAGTGGACGTTCATTAATATTCCTTATTGCGATATTATGCAGCGGACGTTCGCATATCCTGCCGTTCGAGGCCGAATTAAAGGAGCCACAACG
Source organism: Heterotrigona itama (assembly GCA_903986555.1). NCBI lineage: Eukaryota > Metazoa > Arthropoda > Insecta > Hymenoptera > Apidae > Heterotrigona > Heterotrigona itama. The sequence goes on from CAJDYZ010008946.1 coordinate 30,058, forward strand.
TGTAATTGTTTTTCAATGCTGCATATTGAATTTGAAACGACGGAGCCCACCATGCTTTCCGTTCCGCTCGACAAAGACGCAGGTGGACCGTGAAATCGTGAATGCGATCTACATTTCCTGAGTGAGACCCGTTGCCCCGTTTCTTATGAATTTTTAATTCCGTTTTGTGCTCGGCTGATGAATTCACGATAGATTAATGCGACGCGAGAACAACGTTAAAATGATCAATTACAGGGCAAAAGCTCTGGCGGAATAATCTTTGAAAATTGTGCAGATTGTTATAAGAGAAAAGGGATCATACGATAGTTTGTTCTCGTTGAGAATAAAATAGATGGAATAAATTTTGAAACCTTATACATTTCGTTAAAAAAACGCATTTATAGAAAATATTCCATTCCTCTTTTTTAAGCGTCTCTTTCAGGTCTTTGCTACGAAAATTAAGACTAACAAAAAAAAAATTAAGAAAATCATTTCTATCAATTTAAATATTGTCTTACGTCAATATCGGAGGGATTGATTTTTGAATCTACCGCGAATATTAATAAATTCTCATTTATACTAATAAATACACAATTTAGAGAAAAAGAATTTATATTTGCATTTATCGCACGCCGTAAAAGTGATTTTCATTACAAAGAACACTTACATTAATTCTTATGTATTATGTGCAGCAATTTTCAGTTTAAAAAATTCGAATTTTCAACTCTGATTATTTTTTTTATATTTCAACTGTATTGAAACTGTTTAAACATTTTTCTTTCTTTTCATGGAAAATAATTCCATCGACTCTCCCGAATATAATAAACAAGTATATTTTCCTGACATTGTAAGCAATGATTCAAAGAGAAACGCACCAATCTTCGTTTCATCGATTTATTTCTCGATTTATCCTAAAAGCTGAGAATGAATCTAGAAGTAAATCCAACGACGAAGTAGATCAAAAAAAAAAATAGTTGCGACAAAAATTCTGCTCTCTCCAATTGAGAAATTACAAACGCGACAAGCTGACGAACATCGGCGAATTCTTACCCACGACTTTTCTACCTTTCGCGCGCAACGTACGATTCGAGTGATAAAAACGAAATGAAAACGAGAGGAAACTGCAGCTAGAAAAGGTTTAGTATCGCGCATGGGTCTCGATAGGGGCGCATCGTACGTTACCTACGACGTACCTCTCGCCGCGGTAAATCGTTTTAAGTTTAAAAGCCGTAAACAGAGCCAGCGACGTTCGTTGCATTTCCGCCGCATGCTTTTAACCGCGATAGCAACGAGTCGATACGACGAGAGCAGTGGCGCACAAATGACTGTACAGCAGCTAAACTCAGAAGAGGGAAAGAAAATCGTATCGATGGAACGAATGCAAGGGAGAAGTTTCTCGAACCGTAACACGCTGACTAACACGAGAACACGATATTTGTTGTATTATACGTACGTACGTGCGTTCACTCCAAGACGATTCCTTATATTTGTCGAATCCGTAGACCCGTTATCCGTGATCGTCGATGGGAATGCCTCTTGGCAAGTTTGAATGGCGATTTCGTTTGAAATATCCTCGGCTCCCCCGCCGTGTTTCGGCGTGATCGTCAAAAAGGTCCTCTCGTACTTCACCCCCTCCCCGTGTACTTACGTAATTTCGAACCGTGCCAACAGCGGCCCGAAGAATTCACCGACTCGGTCTTTGAAGTTCCCTCTATTAATCCGATATGTTGGCGAGAAGGCGACTCTTTTTTCAAAGGTTCTCGAGGTCTATTCTAGCCGACCGTCAGAGACGTTTCTGGCGAATTCTCAGAGACTCGCCTTCTTGAAATATACTGTTGCCTTTCTTCTTTTTCTTTTCTTTTCTTTTTTTTTTTTTTTGTCTTCATTGAAAAAGACACAGAAGGACAAGAATTGGATTAAAACTGTCGCGAGGTAATCCGCGAGTCGCGGCAGTGGTAAAACGTGGTTACGGTCAGGCGTGGCGTAAGCAGACCAACGCAAGCTAATGTCGCTTTGCTTACGAAGATACGAACAACGCTTCTCGTTCGTTTCAAAGCGTTGTTCCCTCAGTTATCTTAATCTCTTCCGCGCCACGTCGTACAACGTCGTGGATTACGCTTGTAATCTCTTTGAAAAAAAAAAAGAAGAAGAAGAAAAGAAAGAGAATAATTCGTTCCATAAGGACCAACCCCTTGAGAAGCTTCTCTTTGAGGAATAACTCTCCTTCTTCTTCCTCGAGAACGTAGGTACTCGATCGAAAATTCAACCCGAGTGTTCCGGGTTGAAATTCTCGACGCTACGAGATACCGTGTACGAAATTATCGCCCTCGTAAATGCTTCGCGCATTGGAAATGCTGGCGACGCGTTCACACACCTCAGACAGGAAACAGCCGAGTTTCCTTCGTTTCCCTTCCCTTCTTCTCCTTTCCTTTCCTTCCTTTTTTTTTTTTTTTTTTTTTTTCTATATCGACCATTATGCCTCTATTTCACGGCATATTGCCGGTTCCCATCGAGAAATGTCCCCCGGCCCCCGATAAATCGGGTATTTCTTGTGGAAAGGTGGCCGCGTTAAGCGATCGACGCCGCGTCGAACACGGAAAAATGACGAACGCGCGCGTTTCCGGGCCACTTGCACTTGCGGAAATGCGACCAAGAGGACCTTTCCACGAACGGTTGGAAGAGACTTCACAGCGCGGCGACGAGATTGGGTTTTAATGTTCCCACGGAATCGGGGAAATCGTTCCGACGTCAAACTAGAAGGCTTCTATTCTTGCCGGTGATCAATAAATGCAGCTGGTTCTAAAATACCAATCCGTGTTAATTAATTGCAAATGGAGCATAGTTAAAATCTAGTTGGAATACCATGGTTAAAGTGACGAACTTGATCACTTTGTAAATAGTGACGTTCGTAAATTTCATTTAGCGGAGTTTAACTCGCGCCGATTTTCCATTGCAGCATTAAAAACATGGTGAAGTAATAGAGTATCACATAAATCCTCAGATATTTAACTCGTGACGAGTTGAATTTTCTGTCGTATTATTGGAAACGTAACGAAACGTTTAAGATTTGTTTAGCAGAGTTTATAATTAACTTATATCGGATTATTAATTGGAAATTCTTCAACGCAGCGGAAACACAACGAAAATAACAGTGGATTACATAAATTCTCGGATACTCATTCGTAAATAGACGTTAGATTTAAGTTTCGTTTAGTAGAATTTATATTCAACTTATATCGGATTAGTAAATGGAACTAAATTTTCCAGATACTCGGACTAAAGATTGTATCAGCACGCAATGTAATTATTAAGTAAACGGTAATCTGAACGATCGATTCGAGGTTTAATCCCGTGCCGCGGTTTCTATAAATAATTTTAATCGTCGGGATCGATTCGAGTGCCTACTACTGCTGTAATACTTTGCTCGGCGAAAATTCGTTGCCCATCTGCGTTATTGTATCAAAGTACGTTCAAACTCCGGGGGCATTAAAAATCGTGTCGTGAAACGTGAAACGTCTGCTTCCTGCTCGAGATGAGGAAAAGATGGCCCCGAGTTTCTACTATGCCGATAGTGAGAGATACCTTGCCAGAAAGAGTGCAGAGCGCGAGTATTTCAGGTGGGATATTCCATATGATCAAACTTAGAATCACATCGCTGCTGCGGACAATTTCCTCGGTGGCCTCTCGGCTTTTCTCCACCGGCAGAGACGAGCTCCGTGCGGATATAAAACGTCGGTCCTTTTACTTTGCTATTTACAGCACACGGTTGATGAATCTTTAAAGCAGCTCCTTACGGATTTCGTCCTCTCGTTCCCTTTCTCTTTCCCTTTCCCTCCCTTTCCTTCCTTGTCTCTCACTCTTTTCCCTTACTACCCGTGAATTTTGCAGACTCGCTTTCATAGGGACGGAATAAAGGGAGAATTTATGCGTTGCTGATCAAGACGATGGCCGAAATTTTATGGTAATTCACGTCATCCGGCTCCACGCAGCCGGAATTACCACGTCTACGTGTGCCAGCAGTGTCCCGTGTGTCGCGTTGTTGCCGTTATGTTTTTTTACTTCCACTCTTTTTTCCCCTTCCTTCTCTCTCTCTCTCTATCTCTCTCTCTCTTTTACGAGGCTGTAAAGGGCGAATAAATTGCCAGTTCGCTCACGTGTCGTCCCGGCGTAAAAGCAACCGGGGTTGCTCGTGTACAGCCCGCGGAACCAGGCCAACGGGGCTGCTATTAATTATTCACGTTGTGTTTAAATGGCGGACAGTTAGCGGTGCCTACGATTTTATAACGTCGCGTTTCCGTGGAATCGTGACGAGATTATACGTTGGCTGCGCGCGTACCATACGCAGGTGAAGAGCTAGAAAAATGAAGAGAAAAGGGAAAGAGGAAAATGAAAGAAAGGAAGGAAGAACGAGAGAAAAGGTGCGAGGGAAACAGTTGTGCATACGCAGGGAGATGCGCGGAAGTGTCTTTCAGAATATATCCGTCGACGGACGATGAATAACATTTCTTTCATTCATTCTCTCTCTCTCTCTCTCTCTCTCTCTCT
>CAJDYZ010008951.1:0-11227 GCA_903986555.1 Heterotrigona itama
ATATGTATTATATATAATAAATATATTATATATAATGTTAATGTTTATAATGTTAAATATATTACATACATATGTTAAACATATGTTAAATATATTTAACATATATTACATTATAAATTATTATATTACATTATATTACATTAATATATTATAAATATATTACATACATATGTTAAATATATGTTAAATATATTACATACATATATAATATTACATACATGTTTACATATACATAATATTAAATGAAATGTTGAAACACCTATCAGAGTGTGTGATTATTAATAAATGAAATGTAATTGACCAGGTTCGGTAATGCACGTAATGCAAACTTCGATAATCAACCGCCACCGGTATGCAGGCCGCCGTTGCTTGAGACTCGGCCACCATTTCTTCTCGGAGTACCGAACAATATGCAAAATCAACAGATCATTTACCAGCAACAAAATTCTCAAGTACAATCTTTCCAGCATTACTCACCGAACGGTTCGCTCCAAGGTCCATCGCATTTTGTAGATAATAGACCGCAATTCAACCCTAACCAATTTCAAAGTCAAGTGGGCCCTAGAATAATCGGGCCGAGGTTAGATTACGGGCCCCGAGTTGGCTTGCCAGGATCGCTTCAAGGACTTGGCCACCCACCGTCTTACAATCACCCATCCAGTCAACCACCGTACATCCAGATTCAACCGGGGCCAACGGCAGCCACGGGCCCGTTTCAAACGTCAGCCGCCCTCATGCAAGAGGGTCCTAACCCAGTACGACTGATGCAAAACAGTCAGGGCCCGTTGTTGCAAGGGAATCCCGGAGGAACGATTCTTGGAAGTCTGAACTCGGCGGTGCCTGGAACTGGATCGGTGGCACCGTTGTTGCAGGGTAATCAACCCTTACCTATGCAAGCATATCCACGACAAGCTACTTCCCAGGGGCCGCTCATTAATCATCCTAACGTCAATCAAATGCCAAATCAATCGCCCTTTGAGAACAGACCACCTTTCCAAGAAGCAGCTCAATTTGAAAACCGACCCGTTTACGATTCGAGGTCCGGCTATTCCGATCAAGTACCTACCAGTCAATTTAATACTAATACGTTACCTGTACCACAACAGTCCACTTCCAATGTACCCAATGTACCTTTACCTCCAGGGCACAAGATTTTAATCAATCCTCACTTTCGAGGAGCCGTTCAGTCGACGAACGACGGTAAGTGTTTCTTGGATGTGATTATTAGTTTTTCTTCAACTTTCGTCCAAGTTCCCTGTAATTTTTCTCATGATCCCTTTTTGATTTGATGAACACAACAGCAAGACTCGCATGGGATTCCAATCAACAACAAACACCCAGTTTACCATCCCAAGTTTCTTCTGGCCAGTTTTCACAGTCTACTGTCTCATATCAGAATCAAAGTTCGTACAACCAAACTCAACAAGGACCAGCACATTATCAACAGAATTATCAACAGAATAAGAGTGATGTATGTATCGCACTTATAATGTTGCATTGATCGATTAGAGCTTGACTATTTTGCACAAGACTATATAGTTACACAAATTTTCATACGCAGGATCCTTATGCATACTTTTCTGATGTGTGGCAAGAAAATAAACCGCAGAAAAATCAAACTGGAACGCCAAACAAACAATATCCTCTGGAAAGTAATTACTTACGAGATGGTAGCTATGAAACCAGTTCAAAGTATAAATCGGATCAGTGGGATCAAAAAAATAATTATTCACAGGTAGTGTACGAATTAGAAATAAATGTATCTTAAATATAAAGAACAAGCCAGGTGTTTTTAATAACAATTCCCATTTCTAGGATCATAGAGGAGTCCATCAAAATTATCGTGACAGAGATTTGTCGTCAAAAACTAGAAACGATCATGTTTCAAAAAATAGGACTTGCTCGTCAACTGTGTATCGTGAAAACTACGACCAAAATCATGTACAGAAATCTAGCAACAGATCAGTGAATACTTCGATAAGAACTAGGTTACCACAGAAAAGAGTTCCCAACTCTGTAGATAAAGCTTCACGTGATTTGAGTCCAAAGCGAATAAAGCTTAGCAATAGAAATCTCCAAGAAGTAAGAACAGTGGATACGTTAAACAACGCCAATAATGATAAAAAGGTATATGCGTACATATAATATATTGTATGTTGTACAGTTTCTTCACATTGCACAGTTTTTTAAAATGAATTTCTGTAGGATGAAGAAAATGATCCAGAAATGCAAGAATACAGAAAAAAGATGGAGGAACAGAAACGTCTTAGGGAAAAGATTCTGCGAGAAAAAGAAAATCGACGGAAAATGGCTGCAATGGAGAAACAAAATGATGAAGCTAAGAACGAAAATACATGTATGTATAAAATTTTGTGTAAATCAAATATATACAAATAATTTAGTAATTACTTGCTTGAACGAAATGAATAAATTGTCAAAGACACATTGTTAAAATAAGTTTAAAAACATTTTTTACAGATATATATATTTTTGCATTTTTTTAATCAAAGTATAAAAAATATCCTTTAAAAATAATTTCATACTTTTTATAACTCTTGTTATAACGATTAAATATTTATTTAATAAATTATATTTTATTTCCATTTAAATTATAATATATTTCATTTAAAAAATAATTAATATATAATATATATAATTACTATATTAATATAATATAATAATTATTATATATAATATATAATATATAATTACATATATAATAGTAATAGTAATTAATTTATAATAAATATAGTTATGTGTGTGATTAATATATTTTACTTCTTAGCAAATGAAAATACGCAGGATACAAAACCTATATCAGCACTTATGGGAGTAGTAAAAGATGTTTCCATAAATAAAGGGCATACTAGTATTGGAAGAGGACGTGCTCGTCCTATTAATACACAATCTACAGAGGTACATGACTAAAGATGCCATATTTTTTATTTTACTGTTATTGGTACACGAAACAACTATACATTCCTTTTTTTTTCTTTTTTTAATATATATTCTTGTAAAACTCGGTTTGATTAACAATTTGTTTTCTTGTCATGATCATTTTGGTAAGCTTTGGTAAGTTTGTTCTTAGTATTCACAGCAAATAAATTTTGTGAAATGTAATCATATCCGAGATCTATTTGTTTGTAAATTTTCTTATTATACTTTCAAATATACTGTACATAAATATCAAATAGCAACAATTTTGATATAAATATCAAATAGCAAAAAATTAAAATTTTTCTCTGTTACTTATTAAGATATATGCATTCTTTATCTTGCATTTTTTAAAAAGAGTATATACCATTTTTAATTATTTATTACTTCTTGAATAATAATTTATATATTTTCAAATGAAATATAAAATAAAAAAGAATAAATGCATATTAGATTTTCTGTATATTTTTTTACTCGTGTTTCAATAAAATATATTTTTAAATACTTTTTGTTCTTTTTAATTTCCTTTAAACTTTTATTTAAAATCATTCTATATCAAAATGTTTTATTGACTCTTTTTCATTTAATGTAATTTTTGAAACAAAATGTTAATCTTTTTAATAATTTTTTATGTTAGCATCAATCAAGTATTATTTTTTCCTTAATTATTATTTTTGTTATAGGTTCCAGAAAAATCATCATGTATACGAATTGTTCGGACAATACAAACAGTACAACCTAACGATTCTGTAGATTCTGCGAAAGATAGTAATTCTGGACATGCGATTAATCAAGTAAATGAACATACAAAAGTATTAAATTCCCAATCTGGAACACGAAGAATTGTGATTCAAAAGCCATTACTGAATACACAGAAGGTTGCCACTACTATACAAAAAACAGTGTCGAATTTACAAAAAGGTCAGCTATTAATGCAAAACAAATTAGTCAATGTCGTTCAATGTCAGTCTCAAAGAGTTGGTCAGAATCAAGCTGATGTTCTGAAAAAACTGAATACAAACATAGGACAGAAAGTTGTTGGAACTTCACAGAGAATTGTTAAACAAAAATCTCCAGCAAATTTTCAAAAAACTATTATCAATGTACAAGAAATAACCAATACAAATGCACAAAAGAGTGTTGTTACGCAAAGTAATCAAAGAGTTGTACTTCAAAAAACGCTTGTACAGCAGAAAAAAATACCGGAAATAAAAACAAATACTGTGAAGGTAGAAAATTTGGCAGCAAGTACGTCTGAAGCACAAATTAGACGTATGTGTCAAGGCATCGGGACAATTGAGGTGACTATCTTTGCATGAAAATGTTTAAGACTTTAATTTTCATTGCAAATTCGTAGCTTTAGAAATTACGAATCTATTTCCTTTTTTTTTCAATAGTCATTTTGATAGTGATTTTAATTAAAATATAACATAATGTTCTAAATATTATGTACACTCATGTTAATAATAATTACATTTTTTTTCTTTTCTTTTTCTTTCTGAAAAAAAACCAGTTTTATTAGTTTGTTATAATATATAGTTTGAAACCTATTTAAACATTGATTTTTTTTTGGAGTATTTTTTTTTCCATTAAGATATACAAATTTATTTTACGTAATAATTGACAAATTCATTGATGTAATTGTTTAAAATTTGTTATCTGAACATTACTTTGTATTCACTCAGTACGTGATAATACACTTTTTTTATGACAAAATAAAACTAAGTATTTGGTAATTACAGTATTGTATTACTTTCCTTGATACATATGAATATGACACGTAACAATAAAATTTATTTTGAAAACTTTACTAACCTAGAAGTTTAAATCACGTTTGACAATAACAAATATAGTTTATAATATATAATAAACAATATATAAAAGAACATAGCAATATAGTTTGCAACATATTGTCTGACAATGTATGTATAACTTGGTATGCCTTGCTTTCTCTGAAAAACACTCTGTTATATCATATTTTATGCCTTGAAACTGCATCTATCATTTAATTTGTTCGTTATGCTTTCAATAAGTTTCTGTAACAAATTAGCGACTTTCCTTTTTCTAATAAAAGATGGTTTTCTCAATTTTTAATAATTATCTGTTTATATTGTTCGTGTTATAGAGCATACAAATGGGTGAGCGCAGCGCAACGATTGTGTTTAAGACGCAGTCTGCTGCTATGGTGTTTCACAAGAAATACCAACGTAAAATGCTAGACCTTTCGCTGATAACCGTTCGCCTTGTACCGCAATCAAGCGGAACCAAGACTACGGCCACAGTTGTAAAAATTTCTTAAAAAAAAAAACAAAAAAAAAAGAAATATTAAACGTATTTAATCTAGTGTATTTCGATAAAAATGGAGGAAAAAATACATAGGATATTCATGTTGTGTTTACAGATAACGACATTTTATTTCATTGAAGCAGCCTGTTTGAAATTTTACATACTATTTCGTTTGAAGTATCATCCACGGATTGAAAAAACAAAACAAAACATATTTTGGCTGCAAATAAATTGTATAATATGCTTTTATAAATGAAGGTAGATAAACTTAATGGTTTAATTTGTACATATGTCAAATGTGGAATGTATATTTCATATAAAAATACACACGGTAGTATCTAATTGTGCATTTAACGACTATCATTTATTACACAGTATGTACGCTAAGCTCGTAAATTTGTAATTTTAAATGCAAGAATATACACGTGTCATTACATAAAACATATAAAATACATTTACAATGTATAATATTTTAAATTAAAAGGAATTCAAACAACTATAAAAATTGTGTCTATTAAAGCTATCTTATAGTAATGTTGTTATACTTATAAAACTATAATTACACACAAAAATTAAATTGAAGATTATAATTACTTGCTGCAATATTTGCTTAAATTGTGCATGTATTGAACAGTGTGTGTCAATCACTGTAAAGAAGCAATGATCATGTTATATTTCTCACGTTTGATATGATTTATACAAAATTGTTGGATCTTTTCTTACAAATATCATTCTAATAATTTACAGTGTGATAAGAGATACATAAAAAATACATGATACACTTTACAATATACTTATATATTGCAAAAAATAAAGTAGAATGTTACCTATAAACTAGCTAAAATATGGAATTTTTTTAAATTAAAAATTAAATATCAACTTTTACTGAGCAATAAATATTTTCAAAAACAATATTATTGTTTAATAACTCAAGCCATCATTACAATTGGCGCTATGGTGCTATATAATATATATATATATATATATATAAGATACACGATAATACATATATACACAAAATAAAAAGATCATCTAATAATTAATTTACAAATAGCGTATATGAAAATTTATATCAATACTTTTGTTTGTCGATGCTTTAATTACTCAGCAATTTGTCTTGAATTTTATTTAAATTTTACTGCTTGCTTATTTTTTAATTGAAGAAAGCAACTTAATTGTTAATTTTCATAGTAATATATAATTTCCCAATTTTTATTAATATATCATTTAATCGAATTCGATTTAATGTTTTATTCCACGCAAGAAACACATGTACATGTCTTCTTAGTTGTTGTTTATGCCGTGCTGTGACGCTACATTAGCTAAGAAATCACAGACGAGTGATTATATCATTTTAGCTTTCTAATTCAAACTTAGGTTATTTTCTTAATTATTGTGAATGTATCAATATCAATATGTCTTCGACTGAAGTTGACTGGGGTAAATATGTGGATGAGCAAGAGAAATTGTCTGCAAAGGTAATATACTCACGTGTGTGTATACACCACCGGCTTAACCTCACTTTTATTTGTTTATCACACTTTTGCCATGCATTTAAGATTTTCATTATGTATTTTCATTGTTCGATTCTCAAAAACTGAAATTATGTTCACGATAATTAACGACATTAAATTACTCGACAATATGATTCACATTAACAACAATTTCAATTTCTTTTTATTATGAAGCATTTTTGTTTTCGTTTTCTTTTTGTCCAAATAATAATAACATTGTTATGATTATTGTCAGGTGTCCAGTCTAAATATAGATAAGGAAGTTAAAGAAAACACTGTGAATACAGATTCTAAAAATGATGATGGAGTGGATGAGCAAATCTCGCCAGCAGAGAAGTCGTTACTTCAAAAGATTATACGTAAAGGTTTAGTAGAAACAACACAAGACATAGAAATTCAAAGAAAGGATCCGTCTTCACCTTTGTATAGCGTTAAAACATTTGAAGCTCTTCATCTGTTGGTATTTTTAATTATCAATTTCCTTATGTTGATCTTTTTAAAAATATTATATATTATGATATATATCGCAGTAAACCGGCATTATTGAAAGGAGTCTATGCAATGGGATTTAATGCTCCATCAAAAATTCAAGAAACTGCACTACCTACCTTACTTGCTGATCCGTAAGTTTGTTTTTAATATAAAAAAATTTCATAAATATGTTATTTTTATTATATATTTTACATAATATATTGTATCTTTTTCATTATATATTTTATTATATTATTTCATAAGTAATGAATAATGATTATTAAAGTAAACTTTTTTATAGACCACAAAATATGATTGCTCAATCACAATCTGGAACTGGTAAAACAGCAGCATTTGTATTAGCAATGCTTAGCAGAGTTGATACCACCAAAAATTATCCTCAAGTACTTTGTTTGTCGCCAACTTACGAATTAGCTATACAAACAGGAGAAGTAGCAGCAAAAATGTCTGCATTCTGTAATGAAATAAAAATAAAATATGCTGTAAGAGGAGAAGAAAGTAATATATATTATAAGTTATTTTTAAGTATCTAGAATTTTTTTTTTTACAGAAATTTATTTATCTTCTCTTTTTTATATGATTTCAGTAAGTCGTGGATCAAAGATTACAGAACACATAATCATTGGAACACCAGGAAAAGTTTTAGATTGGGCTGTTAAATTTAAATTCTTCAATTTAAATAAAATATCAGTTTTTGTTCTAGATGAAGCAGATGTAATGATCGCGACACAGGGTCATCAAGACCAATGTATACGTATTCATAAGTAATTATTTTATACAAATTAAATAAAGATATAGAAATATAAGTAATTGTTTTACCGAAATTACATAGAAATATAAAAAATGAATATTTTAAGCTATACATATTTGTATTTCTATCTGAACTTACTTAAGCACTACTTACAGGCAACTTCCACGCACATGTCAAATGATGTTTTTCTCTGCAACTTATGAACCAGAAGTGATGAAATTTGCAGAAATTATAGTTAACAATCCTTTGATAATAAGATTATTGAAAGAGGAAGAAAGTTTAGATAATATTAAACAATATTATGTAAAATGCAAGGATCTGGATGAAAAATATGCAGCTATTACCAATATATATGGTGTAATAACAATAGGACAGGCAATTATTTTTTGTCACGTAAGATATCTTAAAGTTATATGAACAAGTGTTTTATCTGTTTCAAAGTTATAAGTAATACTTTGCATTTGTCTATAGACTAGGAAAACAGCTAATTGGTTGGCTGAAAAAATGACAAAAGATGGCCACGCAGTAGCTGTTTTATCTGGAGAACTGACAGTTGAACAAAGAATTTCAGTTTTAGATCGTTTTAGAGCTGGTCTTGAAAAGGTTCTTATTACGACTAATGTTTTAGCCAGAGGTATTTATCTATTACTTTCTACATATACTCATTGCATAATTTTACAAAATATTAATTGTAAATCTATTTGAACGCTTCAGCAATTAAAAATGTTATTGGTATCGCAGGTATTGATGTTGAACAAGTAACAATAGTTGTCAATTTTGATTTACCAATGGATCAAAATCGGCAAGCAGATTGTGAAACGTATTTACACAGAATTGGTCGTGCTGGACGTTTTGGTAAATCTGGAATTGCCATTAATTTAGTAGACTCGTCGCATGCAATGCAATTATGTAAGGACATAGAAAAACATTTTGGAAAGAAAATACAATATCTTGATGCAGAAGATGCGGATGAAATAGAAAAAATAGGAGTATAGGTTAATAAATAAGAAATACGATCATGCTTTTTATCAAATACGCGTAGATATATTGTAATACTTTCTAAAAGAATAGATATTTGTATTATCAACGTGAATTCTTTGTATTTCTTTTCCAATAGCACATATTATCAACAAATATTATATGTTTACTTCTTTTTGTAATAATTGTATAATATTCTTTATCAATTTAAAATATGGCGATTGGATCAGGAATATATACAGAGTTTAAACAATATAAAAAATAAAGAAATATTTTTATATGTTATACAACAAACAACTCTGCCGCAAAGAAATATGTCCTTATCTTTGTGACACATACATAACTTTATCAATTAATAGAAAAAAACTAATCATTCCTTTCAATTTTAATTTGACCACATGATCTATTAGACATTGATTTTTAATTATACTAAGGAATTATTACAACGATATCGTGGTGATATCACGATTTATATAAGTACAAATAATATAAGTAAAAATCAGTTGTAATCATTAATTAATAATTATAAAGTATTAATTATTGATCATATTGAAGCAAATAAGTTTTGATTGTTGTATCACGCCTTTACCGATATATTTTACACATTACGAGAGATTTATTACAAATGAATCATAAAATAAAAATATTTTAACACAATTTCTTTGATAATAGTGTAAATATAGATATAGCTAAAAATACCCGAAACATACAAATGAATTTAAACTGCAATGGTGTTACAGATTAATGATACAAAATGTACAATGCCATTACTATAATACACTTCGTTTCAAATTAATTTACAAGGATATATGTGACAAAATATTGAAGTACGGCGTGTATTTTTTTGTGGATGAAACTGTATGAATCACCCAATCATTTTTTAATCCAACAAAATTTGTATATTATTATTACATTGTATTTCATAAATGTAAACATTTTTTTTCTATAAAATTCTCTCATTTCGTAAACTTTAGTTTTTAAATAAAAGTTTCTCACTAGATAGGAAATTTTTTTTTTAAAAATGACCATGACATATATTTTAAACATAAATTTATTAAGACTAAACATCGAAATAAACTGTGTGACATCTCCCGACGTTGGAGTTCCTACGTCACTGCAGGTCTCCTCGAGTGTTCAAGTTCTTCTATATCACCAAGTTCCAATTCCAATCATTCTCTCTGGCCGACGACCAGAATGTGTATTAGCCTCACCTGGTATTGAGTCTCCGCAGTGTCCGTTCTTAATATATCAATTCTGAAGATATAAAATCATCAGCTGCAAATCAATGCGGCTAACCAACGGATCGATGGCGATCACCAAGGTTAAAGCATGCACCGTGCGAACCAGCCAGCTCTAGAATGGGTGGCCACCGCGGTTTGCATGCCCAACCTTTGAGAGGCCCCTCCACTCAAGCGTCTAGGTATAGAGGTTGATGACTGCCATCAGACTCACGATAATGAGTAAGTAGTGTTTGGCTGGCGACTCCGAGACGAAACCGCTCCTTTCCCATCTTTATACCCTACTTTACCGACATGATCACAAAACCATAGCACGCCTGTAAGTTCTGACATTTTTATTAAGAATAGCAGAGGATCGTAACACACTTAAAAAAAGTATGAAATAATAAATTTCTTACATCCTATTGCAATGTTTATGTACATTTGCATTATTACTCAATCCATCATGTAGCTGGAAAATTATATAAAAGTGCGTCAGAGGATATTACTCGCACTCTGAACTTTACAATCGTGAACGTCCATTTTCTGATAACTTTTTGCTACTTGAGCAATAAAATGCAATCAATTTTAACAACAGATAATCCAATTTTTAGAATATTTCTAACAAGCGACCCATTCTCCAATTTTTACATATGATACGTAATCCGATTCGTCTCGTCGAGTTTATTTTTTTCTTCTAATTAAACTCTTATTGATAAAGTAAAGCTACATACATTTCGATGTTTTATAGCTGGGAACAAATGACTACTGTTATTTTTAAATGTTGTCGACTAACGTGTAGAAATCAATAAATTAACAAATAAATTATATTGAAAACATTGTCGGGTGGCTGCTGTTCACTTTGTTCTTCTACAATCCCGCGAGCTTTCTTTCGAACGCAAATCAACTAGCAAAGTTAATGTACTTGACGAATCGTATGACGTCTGTCTGCTACAATTAGTGAACAGGCCATTTGTTAGGTATATATCTAATTTTTAGATACATTATGTTCCATCATTGATTCAAAACTGATTAAACTTTATTTTTTTTTTTTT
>CAJDYZ010008951.1:11309-28527 GCA_903986555.1 Heterotrigona itama
TTTATAACAAGACATATGTTAATATAAATGCTGTTAATATAAATACGCACTTTCTTCTGGTAAAGAAATGAAATAAGGGCTTATATTCAGCGGAACAATAATGCTTAAAAATGCAAAACACAAACGAATGATTCGAGAACAAATATCAATACGGCACGTGAAAAATTCGCTTTCTCCTTTATAAAGTACAGTAGTGTTCTAAGTGTTTAGCTTTACTCGATCTGGTATTTATATATCTGCAATTTCAATAGCAATTTGTAACGAGTTAATTGTTATTGCGATTGAATTGCGATGTGAAATTCAGTCTTCGCATGGGATTTTATTTAATTACATGCCCATGCCTCCCATACCGCCCATACCGCCCATACCGCCCATGCCACCACCACCCATTGGCATCTGAGGCTCTTCTTTAGGCAATTCAGTAACTACTGCTTCTGCAGTCGTGAGTAGCGACGCAACACCCGCGGCGTCAGTAAGTGCCGTACGCACTACCTTTGTTGGATCGATGATACCTTTCTCGATCATATCAACATACTCATCTTTCAAAGCATCATATCCAAGATTACTGTCACTAACTTTCGCTACCACTAAACTAGCATCCACGCCTGCATTTTGAGCAATTTGCAAACATGGCATACGCAGTGCATTTGCCACTATCTTTATTCCCGTTTCTTGATCGTTGTTTAATGCTTTCAGATTTCGAAGAGCTGGAATGCATCTTAGGAGAGCAGTGCCACCTATAAATTACAAACATCAAAAAGAATTTTTATTTTTCTTTTCTTCTCAAGATCTACGATGAATACATAACACACGTTTTCTATATAATACATATGACATTTTTCAAAGTAAACAAAACTTAAGAAGTTAAATTTTGAACATTCACTGCACATTTATGTGAAAATTTGTTACAGATATTGAAGGAACAGAGTATAATTACCTCCAGGAACAATTCCTTCTTCAACAGCTGCTCTAGTGGCGTTGAGAGCATCGTGAACACGGTCTTTCTTTTCATTAACTTCAACTTCGCTACTTCCGCCAACTCTCAGAACTGCAACTCCAGACGCTAGCCTTGCCAGTCGCTCTTGTAGCTTTTCTTTTTCATAGTCGGAAGTTGTATTGGCAATCTGATCTCTTATATGATCCGCTCTATGATCAATGTCAGCTTTTTTCCCTTTGCCCTTAAGGAACAGCGTATCGTCTTTCGTAATTATAACTTCTCCCACTTCGCCTAAATCGCACGACTGCACGTTTTCCAATTTAACAAGATTCGCATCATCGCCAAATACAATCCCACCAGTGAGAATTGCCATATCTTGAAGCGTCGCTTTCCTATTATCTCCAAAACCAGGGGCCTTAACCGCAGCCACCTGCAAACCGATTTTCAATCTATTGACCACAAGCGTCGATAGTGCTTCACCATCGATATCTTCTGCTATAATAACAAGCGGTTTTCGTTGGGAATTCGCCAACTCCAATGCTGGAATTATAGATTGTACGGACGATATCTTTTTCTCGCTAAAGAGCAAAAGTGCATCTTGGAACTCAACTTTTGCCCCTTTACTAGAATTTATAAAGTATGGAGATATATAGCCCCTATCAAATTTCATTCCTTCTATAACTTCCAGTTCGTCGTGTAGCGTTTTACCATCTTTCACAGTGATTACACCCTCTTTTCCAACTTTTTTCATAGCGTCCGATATAAGATTGCCAATTGCCTTATCCCCGTTAGCTGAAATAGTTGCTACTTGTGCAATTTCCTCTGGAGTTGTTACCGGTTTACTTAAAGCTTTCAACTCGTCTTTGACTTTGTCAACTGCCAACATTACGCCTGCAATACGTTCAATATTTTGTTATAAATTATATTCTATAATCTATTTCAAAAGATTTCTAATAGCATTGCGTAGACACAAAAGTAGATGTTTAGTTTCATTTTTATTTTTACTTTCACTCACCTCTTCTTATTTCTACAGGATTAGCACCTTTACTAATTTTCTCAAATCCCTCTTTAGCAATGGCTCTTGCTAGAACTGTAGCCGTGGTCGTACCATCGCCTGCCTCTTCATTCGTATTGTTCGCCACATCTTGCACCAATTTCGCTCCAATGTTTTGAAACTTGTCTTTCAATTCCACTCCCTTGGCAACTGTGACACCATCTTTGGTGATCTTTGGACTACCCCAACTTTGCTCTAAGATGACGTTACGTCCTTTTGGACCCATCGTAACTGCAACCGCGTCTGCTAAAATATCAACACCTTGCAACATAAGTGCTCTAACTTCTGCACCAAAACGTACATCTTTGGCATATGAACGAGCTTGTAACTGACGTAATGCCGCACCACGCAATACAGTCGGTAATCTGTGCATCTAAAATAGTAAAAAAAAAAAGAGATGCTGTTAGGATTGCAATCAAAACTTATTGAAATATGCAAATAGTAATATTTTCTGTAAAGTTAATTTAATTAAATTTAATAATTTTACTTCCACGTTAAAAAAAAGAAAAAAGTGTCTAACATAGAGGATAATTAATCGACTTTTCAGTGATTGTGGTTATGTAAATTGCCGCGTGGTCGTCAAGAAAACACAATGAAATACAGGTTACCTCAAATTCACGTTAATCTGTAATAAATTGTGACAAATTTTTGCAACTTGTGTGTGCAACGATATTTAAGCTTATCGCTTCTGTGTATTTTTTGCATTCGTTTCTTCACTTCAATGCAGCAACAACGTAGTCAATTTGACCGGCTTATCCGAGTGAAAAGAGATCAAACGAAAGAAGTAACTGGAAATTATCACGGCAAGAAGAAAAAATAAAAGGACGAATAATTTTGATAAAGTCTGATAACTTGTTTGCGAGACAATGTTATTTGTATCTTTTCGCTCTTCTTTCCACGTTTCCGAACGACGACAAAATTGTGGATGGTGAAATCGTTAAAGGTTCAACGTTTCAATTTTTTAAGGAGATGACAAACTCAAAAGGTCAGCGTAAATGCAGAATATATCCCCGCACGATAATAAACGCACAAAAAACGTAAAACATCCACGACGAATGCGAAAAAACTAAATTGGTTCGAGATTACTAACCGGTTGATGCGCTGCTAAACGAATGTATATTTTATTCTCAAAAAAAAAGGTATCAAATGTATAAGAAAAAAAAAGTTTACCTTTAATTAATGAGAGAGAAAAAGCCGCTGATTAGGAATTATAGTTACAAAAGTAATTGAAAATCGGCACAGCGTGACCGCACGTTGTCTCGCTAGTAGAATGAAATGTGTAAGAAGGCTTACGCTATCACATGGGTAATGATTCCCTCCCCACCATTTCCTCCTCATTCTAACCTAACCTTTTTCTTCTACATGTTCAATCATGAAATCTTTCGAAAATCATCAATAAATTCAACAGCTGTGGAATGCAACGAGAAACAAAAATGCAAAATTTCTCCTGCACCTTCGTTTGACTGTATTTCACTCTTTATTCGCATAGACGGTTCTTTATCTTGGCCGGAGATTGTAGGTTCTAGAATGTACCAGAACACATGTGATGCAATCGTTCGGTATTCACCAATCATAATTCGTTGGTGTACCAGTAACTAGTTTCTTGTTGCAATAAGAATATTCAAATAAACGTTATCAGTTTGCAAGTTCAAAATGGAATTTTTGGAATGGCTTGTGACACAAAGATTAGCCTTATGAGAGAACATTAAACAATAATTCATTTCTGAAATCCGTTGCTTCTTCTTCGAGTGAACTTTTTAATCTTCTCTCACGTTTCTCTGATATATATTGGAAATAAATAATTTAATGAATTAAGTATATAGATAGAATCTTTATTATACTTTTCATTTCACTTCATTTTAAATTATATCAAATGATTGAGAGATATTTTTATGTATTGTAATTCATCGAACAAGAAAATTTATAAGAAAAAATTTTAGTATGTAAATTGTTGCACCGATATAATACAATCTTACGATAAATACCTTATAAATGTACGATATTAAATGGAAAGAAATTTCTATTTAAAAAATGTACAAAATAGCAATGATATCAGGTAGGACTTGTTACATGTCTGATATTACAATAAACACGTGAATAAAAATGTAAAATTTATTTTCATTTATTAGAATACTTTAAAAAAAGAAATTGTAAATTATTTTTCATAGCAACAAGACATTCTGGTGCCATTTTGTGGTTGTCTTCTTATCGCGCGTAGATATATCAGTGGTTACGTAATGGTATACTGGGTTCTTTGCTCGAACACGAAATCAATAAACACGTGGTGGGGCACAGAAACATGGAGGGGAATCGAGAATCTTCGAGAAAAGTAGTGCAGATCGTGCGCCTTCTGTACAGAAGTTGCACAACGTGGTCGGGCAAGTGTACGTTCCCGGTAGATCGTTTAACCTTACAATTCTTATAAAAAAATGGTAAGAGCAATGTAAATTTTTATGTGAAATTGTCTATCTTCCGTCACTTGGAATTTTGTCACTGTATGCAATGGCAAGCCAACTTTTTAATACGTTCCCGAGCATTTTTTGAGATAACCTCAAAAAGTATTAGTCGAAGCGATATATTTTCTATTAAATTATCTTCCAATTCGAAAATTGTAACGAGTGCACTTAAAATCACGTGCAATCAATTCATATTGTCTGATGTTTCTTTGTTTAGTATCGTAGTTTTCAATGATTTCGTCTCTATAGATCCCATCGCATGGCCGGCACAATGAGTCCTTGTCTGAAATAGAAAAACAAGTGACTGCGAAATGGTTAATAAAACAAAAATATACGCGTGCAATGATAATTTTTATCGTGTGCATGTGACTTGACATCGCAAATTTAATAGTAAAATCATTTGCGGATAATTACTGCGTCTTGTAGAAATTTCCACTCCTAATTTCATCATTTACTTTATAAAGTAAATAAGCGCGTAAACAATAGTCTAAAGAAATTTTAAATTGTAAGAATTAGAAACAGTTACGCCATGCACGATCTCAAAGTAATTAACTTAGATATATTTAAAACACACGTTGAAAAGAATTTATTGTATTTGAATGTTATGAATTTTCTTATATATGCTCTGTGTTAATATTTTCGTAATAGGCCGCAGCTAATGTCATTAAGAGACTTGTGCCTCTATTTGATAGAGTTCTCATACAAAGAGCCGAAGCTATAACAAAAACCAAAGGTGGTATTGTTTTACCAGAGAAAGCTCAAGCGAAAGTATTACAAGGAACTGTTGTAGCGATTGGACCTGGACAAAGGAATGATGTATGTAAGAAATATCTGGTATTTACAATATATCAAAAAAAGAAATAAAATGAGGTAAATAATATTCTTCTTTTTCAGAAAGGAGAACACATTCCTCTGAGTATCAAAGTTGGTGATGTCGTACTATTGCCAGAATATGGCGGAACTAAAGTAGAAATTGAAGAAAATAAGGAATTTCATTTGTTCCGTGAGTCGGATATACTGGCAAAATTAGAAGTTTGAATCTCTTTTAAGTTTGTGTTTGTATTTTTTTTTTAAATACTAAAAGCCTTCGTAAGACTTCATAAAAAATATATAAGCAATGAAACAGTGAAATGTAAGTTACTTTCATGCAAACTTTGATGTTTCTTATTGCATCATACAATACTATTCCCTTATATATATGTTGTTATATATGTCATGATTTCATACATATAAAAGTAAGAAAATAAAGCATTTGTTGTGTTTATGTACTACTCGTACTATTTGTTTAAATACTCGTCTTTTTTTTCCATTTTCTTTTCACATTGATGATTTGTACAATAAAAGAAAAAGACAATAGAATCCTTCGATATACTTAGTACGTAAGTTCATATTAGATTTTTATACATAAGTAAATGTGTAGAAATGTATTGCACGAGAAATAAAAAGACAATTCTATAATTTCTAAAACAAAATTTTATGTAAAATATAAGTTTTGTACAGCTCCATTTTTTATTTCAATTTGATACTTTTCTTTACGCTAGCTTTAATGCCCGATATCTCTCCAGCATAACGAGTGATCTCTTTTCTTACTTCCCTTATCTGAAAAATAAAAAATTATATTCGCAAATTGTAAGTTAATCACATGTCAGAATGTATTAAACATTTAAGACAATTACCGCTCCCTTCCTACGAATTTTTGCTTTGCGATATTTATTTCTGTGTTTTACTCTAGGGTTGCGTTGTTCTTTCTTACGATACGGCGTTAAACCTTTATTTTTTGCTATTTGATACGTAATTGCTCTTTTTCCTTTATCTTCGATTACATCTGGAATATTGGTACTTTCCATTTTACTTTCTCCTTTATTGTCCAAGATCTTGTCCTTGAACTTCTTATCTATATATTTATCGTTTTCTGCTTCTAATTCAGATTCAGATTCAGATTCAGATTCTAACGAATGTACATTTGCAACATCATCTACAGCTTCCTTTACATAATTCACTTTTTCTTTGAGACATATCCTTTGGTTATCGATGCTTATTTCACTACCATTTAATGTACTATACAGTACTTTGTCTTCTCTTTTGGCTCTTAGTATTTCCTGTATTTCCTGCATTAAATTTCCTTGCGCAGATTCTAGTTGATTTAACAGCTGACGATACTGTGCCAAACGTTTTATAATTGGGTGGGAATTAACAGGCAGTCTTTTTGCTTTAAGCATCAGATAAAACGAAATATTGATACAATAATTTAATAAAAGATGATACTTTGTCTTTACGAAGGAAACTGCAGGACAATTAGGAACAATACCATTTTTGATTAACTTTAGAAATGGCGCCAACGAATCTTTTGCTTCTGTCATGTGATCTGAATCATAAAATGTATTTTAAAAGATATTTATACTTTTCAATCTTCCAAACCTTATACCTTAAATATACTTTGTAAACTTTATCGAATACAGTACCTTTAAGGTCATTTACAAGAATCATAAATTCCGGGCTCTCTTTCTGCATCATTGTTTGTTTTTGTCTCTTGCTAAGTTTGTCAAAATCCATTTTTATAAATTGCTCCACGTCCTTGTATAGCTTTTCATCGTTACTTTTTGCCGGTTGTACAAGATCTAGTCCAAAATCAACGTCGTCCAATTGCTCTGCCAATCTTTTCTGAATGTTTCTGGCTTCTTCCTCCTCGATTTCTGCTTCTGCCAAATCTTTTTGACTGATAGTAGCATAATCAGGATCTACGAAATCCGTAGAATAATACGCTTTTTTCTTTCTTCCCCAAGCTTTTTCATTTGGCAGATTAAAATCTTCTTGTAGTCCTTCGATGTCAGACTCCATGGAATCCATCTGGTCTTCGTTTTCCGTATCATTTTGATTCTGTTCGTTCGCATCCAATAACCCATATACTTCGTAATCACTGTCATAACTTTCCGAGGACTGTCTGTCTCGCACTTTCTTAAGTAATTTGCGTTCATTTTCCGAATACTCCTCCTCGGAGTTTGTAACGTCGTTCATGTTCACATCCTCCAAATCCATCGTTTCCTCATTCATTTCTTTTATTTTTGTCGTACTGAAAGAAATCAAGTAACCATACAATTTCTGATGAAAATTGAACAATCATTGTTAGTAGAAAAAACGTGATTTAGTGCTATCATAAACAATTAATTTATTATTTAATTTTATACCTTCCAACTCCATCCAGTATAACATAATATAATTCGTATAACTATGATTGTAACACATAGACAATTCACGAAAATTCGAATGCTAGCGTCACATAGCGATGAAACATTGTAACTAATTGTCATTTCTATCCTTGTTGCGCTCCTTGTTAAAGGACGATGCTGCCATTTTCACCTCTCAGCTGTGACTGGAATCTCAGACGAGGTGTATGAATAGATCCACTATAGACGAGATGTATGAGCTGTGGCAACACTGTCCATACTTTTTGATTTTAATTTCCATCACTAGTAGCGCTGCCTCAATCGGTACGACAGGATGTGACACGCAAATGGTAATAGGATCTTACGAGCTCAAAACATGGGACAACAAAATCATTGATTAACTAATTTTTAACCAATGATTGCATGTTAGCCCACAGATGAAGTATCTTGTCTAAGAGAACAATCCCCTAATTAAACTAAAGTTTCGGATAGGTCCGAAAGATAATTGTACCTTACACGTATATGGAGGCACAGATGAGGTGCCACTTTTTACTGATTGAATTAGTGGCAATATCGGCGAGAAGAAAAAAGAAGTAGAAAACAAACGGCAAAAAGTCAGAAATTTAAAATCAATTAAAAAAACTAGCGCTTGAAAATCGATAATTGGTTGTTTTTATGTTAATTATCATAGTATAATTAATTAAAAGGAGTATACACATATTTATAGGCAAAGAGAATAACGATTCCGCAAGGCCAAATATATATGATAAAAAGGCCAAATATATATGATGAAAAAAAACAAGGACAATAATATGCAACAAAGTCAAAAATAACGATTTCTTTCAACGTTTCACCGCTACGCGGCGCTGGTATTTTAGTGTGCATGAAAAAAGATTAACAGAATATATTTTTGCAATTGTATCTTTGAAATTAGGTTCTAAGTTTCCTTCCTAGTCTATTTGACATATAAGTATTTATAAAAATTTACGAATTTTATTCAATAGATTCGAATACTTCACGTCTATATTATTTTTCATCTATGCTATAGGGCATTGATTTTATTTGATTTTGTTGCATTAATATTATAGTTTTAAATCTATCGAGTTTGATAGTCCGTGGATCTGCTAGGTATTTTGGGTTAGGTGAATTACAACACAACTCGCTCTTCGTATTTATGAATGAACATTTGATTTCTACTATTTAATCGATTTTAGTAGAAAAAATGGTATTTTTAACTGCACAGCTATTTATCAGAAGTCGGGGTCCTGATGAATTCTGGCGGAAACGTCAAATATTTAAACTCGCTGCGGTAATTACACGTTTATTTAAACTCGCTGCGTACTTACTCGTTTATTTGATATATTATGACACAAAATTACACTTTACCTTTCAGCATTACATTGGAAGAAAAAGAAATTGTTATAGTATAGCTATTAGGAATGTACAGAGAGCATTACTAAAAACTACAAAAGGAAGGCAACTTAAAAAAGAAGATATGAGAGAGGTAAACAAAATCTTTTTAAAAAAGATACTTCTTGGAATATTATATAATTGTTCATCTATTTTTTTTTCCTTTTACAGCTTTGGGAAACTAGATTAAATGGTGCAACGCACGAGCATAATATTAGTTTAAATATATTATTGGAAGGATTAAGTAGATGTAATATTTTATTAAATCGAAAGTCTTTAGCAACTTTAGCTATTTGGGAGCCAAGAACATTTAAATGTTTGTCTGACATTGCTTGTGCAAAAGCAAAACTAGGAGGTATTAGTAGAGTTGCTAATAATTCTATGCCTGAAACTGTTATGATTAAAGGATTAGTTGATGAACTGGATTGAAAAAATCATTGCAAAGAATAAACGATTAAACTTACATTTTGTTGAAATATTTATTGAGTTACTAATGATTACATATTTACAAGAAAAGTATGCCTTTTAAGAAAAATAAGGTGAATTATACAGTTGCAGGGTAATAATATTTCATTGCAGCAACATGATTTAGATCTTTCTCTGTACATACAAGAAAATATATAAGTTAATTTTTTATGGTACTTATTAAAATATACACATCCTTAGAGTGTGTATTGAATTAATAAATAATATTCTCACGTAATAAATGTTTTATCTCACTGCTTGGCATTAACGATTTGTACAAAATCAGGTTTTAAAGATGCTCCTCCAACTAAAAATCCATCTATGTCTTTCTCTTTTGCCAAGTCTTTTGCGTTTCCTGCCGTTACCGAACCTCCATAAATAATTCTAACAGTTTCTGCGACAGTTTGGTTGATATTTTTAGAGAACCAATCTCTTAGCTTTTCATGAACCTCTTGGGCTTGTTGTGGTGTGGCTGTTTTTCCTGTTCCAATTGCCCAGACTGGTTCATAGGCAACAACTACATTGTCCCACGATTTAATTTTATCTGCGATAGCTTTAGTCTGTCTAAAGACTACTTCCTCTGTTTTACCAGCTTCTCTCTCTTCTAATTTTTCTCCAATGCATGCTATCACCTTTACAATCAAATTATTAATGGCAAAACAGTTGAATCATTATATCATATATCTACATTAAATGTAATTTGAAAGCAATAAATTTTCTAATTTCTTAGTTTTAAAATGTCATCGCAGTATGTATATTACCTTTAATCCAGCTTCTAAGGCATGGGCTACTTTTTCTGCTACTAATTCATCTGTCTCACCAAAGACATTTCTACGTTCAGAATGGCCAAGAATTACCCATGGAATCCCATTGTCCAAAAGCATAGCAGGACTTATTTCTCCTGTAAATGCTCCTTTCGCAACCTTGTAAGTGTTTTGTCCAGCGATACTAACATTGTTCGGTAGTATGCTCTTGGCATATGTTAAATATATCGATGGTACACCAACAACAACCTCTGAAATAGTTGTATGCTTTAATTAATTTAACAATTAATAATTATGTTTTTGCAAATAAATTGTAACTGCATAATATTGATTAATATGTCAACATTACTTTTTTTAAGAATAAGAATACGGACAATAATACCTATTTAAAATTACTTAAGAATTGGAAACTGCAGATAGAAAAAAAGAACGTACCGACGTTTGCGTCAAGAGGACCGCTTTTTAAAAATGCAACAATACCATCGATTTCACTTTTGGTACCGTTCATTTTCCAGTTACCACCAACAAAAAATTTGCGACTCATGATGTTACAGTGCACCGATACGCAAAAACTATTGATAATAATAAATCTGTAAGTTAGTTTTGAATCTGAAACAAATTTTGTAAATGCTCTTTCGACCTTCAATGAAGGCAGAAGGTGAATTTAGTCACGTTCTCCCTAGTCTGATCTTCTGAACCCCCACCATCCTTACTCCCTCTCTTTTTCTCAGGTTTTATTATGAAATAGTTAACAGGAATTATATTATTTACAAAAGTAAAATTATTCCCGTTATTTCTGCGTATTCTTTCATTAATAAACAAGTAAATAAATATATTTTGAAATTAAATCCCAAGCTTTCGAAAATAGAACAGACTTACAATTTATATTTAGTCCCAACTTTTTAGTTGAGACTAAACTAAAATCTAACATGTAAATCAGATTTGAAAAATGTTGCACGAAAGAACATTGGAAAAACTTCAACACAGAGAAATAATTATTCAATGCTGACATATAAACAATTCATTAAAATTCTAAAAATGAATTAATCAAGATGTGAATTTATAAAGAAATAAATTCTACTAAATAACAGGAATATCTATAATATCTAAAAAATTAATTTTTCATAATATTAAGAATTGAAAGACAATAATATTTTAACAATCTTACATTTTCGTAAGTTACGTATATACATATTATAACTAAGGTGAAGTAACGTATCGATCTATCGATGGTAAGTAATAAAGATTATTTCAAAATAATTTTACGCTTAACTAAGAAATGTACAAATTAAAAATTTAATTATTTATTAATAATCATCGAGATTATTAAGTGAGGATTATGATGCGTTTTTTTAATCATTATAAAATCATTTTCAAATTGCTCGTACATCTCAAGGTTATGATGTATTTATTTAATTACTAATTCACTTTCAAATTGTTTCGACAAATTAACAAATTTTCTTTCTTTACCATTATTGGTCGTAATTAACTGAAATATTGCATACTCACTGTATTTAAGAAATGTTTTATATAAAATACTTCTCTGGTACAATTTGGCAATATTCTTACAAAGAAATAAATTAAACATTTTAACAAAAAACTTTGTCACATCTTAATTTCTTGTTGTTATAATAATATATTGAAATTATTGAAACTAATTACATTGTTTATTATTATGAAGTTAGGTAAAGAAACAATTGCATAAGTTTGTTTATAAAGATTTATCTTTGTTTCTGTATAGATACAGAAAAATTAGTATTTTATATTTTGTTATACTTATTAATTTAAAATATTTATATATATATATTAATATAATTATTATTTTAATTATAATTTCATAACTCAGATATTTTGCAACATGTTTGAAATATCAAAATTCAATATGGATAAATTTATACATACATTTATGGAAAACTTAGGTTTAAGAATTGAAGCTCACAAGAAATTTAACAAAATTACATTTGTAACAAGTATAAATAAGTCTTGCATAATGAAGCAATTATATTCTACGGAAGAAATGAAAGAAATTAATGTACAACAATATTTGGATTTTTCCATTGAAAAAAATATAGAATATTTCGTAGAGAAACACGCTAAACTTTTTGATAAATTTACATATTTAAATAATACACAAATTTTAACGTCTCACTTGAAGAATATTAATACAAAGCTTCTTCACAAAATAAGGATAAAAAGGAAACATGATGGAACTATTAGGAAAGGGGAAATTAAAGCATGGAACAAAATTATAAAATTAAAGACAAATTTAGCAAAATTGAATGGACCAAAGAACAATTCATTGGGATGCAATCAAAAATATGTAAATTCATATAACTGTAAAATAAATAAATGTAAAAAAGCTGCTATAATGGGAAATTTGAACCCTTATGATAACACAGCATTTAATAATCACAAAGAGGATAATATTGTAGGAATAGATAATGATAAGCAAACATCTTTTCTTAGACACAGTTTATCAAATATTATGATAAGTACTACAAATAAGCAATTAGAAATGGCTGAGAAATTTTTATGGTTGCATATAAAAGATATGGAATACATCAAAAGAAACATAGAAATTACTCTTCATGTAGCAAAGGTTATATTATGTATATATCTTTCTTTATTTTCAATTGATTTAACGTGTCTTTGTATTTAATTTAATCTAGTGTCTGTTGTTTAGAATTCAAAGTATAATTATAAGACAAAGAATCATACAGATTATGATCAGGTACTTTGTTATCATGCAATTCTGTGTTTAATTGAACCAAGCAAAAGGGGTGCTGTTTTAATGGAAGATAATTTACCAATTGTTATTAAAAAATACCTCATACATGGATACAGATATCATTTTGATTTTCAGAGGTATTTTATAAAAAACAAATGTAACATGTAAGTCCAAATGTTTTGACAAATGAAAAAATTTTTTCTTCAGAGGTTCAAAGGATTATTATGCAGCTGTACTTATTTTGAGTCATTGGGCTAAAATTCTAGTTAAACATATAAACACAACTATGATGCATACAATTTCTGCTATATTAGAATGTGATGTAGGAGAAATATTGGTTTTATATAGTCCAAAAGAGAAGTGATTTTGAATGTTATTGTATAGGAGGGAAATTTACAAAAAAAAGATGTTTAATGTAAATCTTTTTAATGACGATGTAATATATAATACCTTTATGTAATTATTTCTGATAAATGTCAATGGTTACTCGTATTTATTAATATATATTTGTTATAGGAGATTTATAAATGTATTAAATGAAATAAAAAAATGGTAAATGAAGAGGTAGTGGAATTTAATAAGAAATCACAACCAGTTTATAAAAATCCAATTTTCCAACAGAAATTTCGATCTACTAGTGCCACTGGAAAAAAACGGACTTGGCGTTCATTAAAACAAATGTTGGCTCAAGAACGCACTTTACCATGGCCAGCAGAAGTAGTGCATTGTACGATTTATTACTTACGTATTTTAATTTTTTATATTTAATTTAATATTTCAAAATGACTTGATTAACTGAAGAATTAAAAAATTATCATTATAATGACAATATTCAAGAAATCAACTCATATGTTTGGCAATGTATCTATTTGTGGTTTATTTTCTAATAGCTGTAATTTCCATATTTATACTTTAAATATTTTAAATTATAGGAATTTTAGTTTTAATATATAATAAATGTTGTTCGTTCCAGTTGAAATATATACACATATAAATGCTGCACTACTTTGAAAAATTTCAGATAGTTCTATCAATGCACCGCCAAGCTTTAGGCCAGCAAAGAAATATTCCGATATTTCTGGACTACCGGTAATTAATTTCTCACACGTTTGTATGATTGGTTGCATTATTAAAATATATAAACTGATATATAAATTACATTTATTTTACAGGCACGATATACAGATCCACAGACTAAATTATACTATGCAACTGCAGAAGAATTTGCGACAGTTCGAAGTCTACCAATGGATATAACTGCTGGATATCTAGCATTGCGCGGCGCTTCCAGTATCGTTGGATAGATGAAATAAGAATTTTATTTCCTATAATTCCCTTATATTTAAATATTATAGAACACGGATATTTTATTTTGTAATTGTTATCGTATTTATTGCAGAATAATGAACTAAGTATAATGTAAATTACTTATGGTGCTGCAAATGTAAACAAAAACATATCGAATTCATAAAGAGACAAAATAAAGCTGCATTGACATTCTTATAAAAACTTTTTTTTTTACGTACATACGTATGTGCTAAGCTCTCTTAACGGGATTTCATGAAATAAACAATTCCACAAGTAATTTAAGTCGTTTTCATTATTTTATCTCCTTCGTATTGTACACAAGCAATTATTATTAAAAAAGGGTTGTCCATTATAACTTAGCGTACGAATGATGAATTAAAGAAGGATTGGAGAATCTTTAAAAAGAACATGACTGCTTTTGTTTTTTTCTCGACCACTGTATTCTTTTATGTTGACAGTTTCTCGTGCACCTTATTTGTCTGTTTGCTACTGCAACCTGGGCCATTAGCAAATTTAATTGAAAATACAAATAGCACAGCCTATTGAAATATTGCCTGGTGGTGCACTATTCTTTTAGGTCGCCATTTGTTTTTGAATTTTTTTACTTTTTTAAATGAAGATTATTTTAAAGTGGCGTAATAATGTCTTCATTCAAGCAAATCAGGTAAATCATCGTCGTCACTATCCATTCCTTCGCCTTCATCTCCTAAGGCGTCCAAGTCATCAAAGTTTGGCTTGCTATCGCCAGTTCCTCCTAAACCACCCATTTGTCGCATCATCTATAAGCATAGCCAAGTTATAGCCAAATGAATGTAAAATAGTTGTAATATTTTTCTCCAAGAGGATGAGAAATAAATTGCTTCAAAGCTATTTGAAAAAAAGGAGAGAAAGACGATCTCTTACTTCCTCCAAATCGTTACCACTTCCTTCTATGCCGCTTTCATCGTCGCTATCATCTTCATCCTTCCACTTATTAAAATCACTTTTTAACCAATGAGCTTTCGTTTTTTCTTTCGTTAATCTTGGCCAATATGGACCCTCTTCTTTTTTAACAAGAACTAACTCTAAAGTCCTTCCTCTCAAATTTTGAATTGTTCTGTCTGGAACAATTTCTCCGTATAGGTTAATCGTTATTTCATGCATTTTCTGTTCTGTTCCACCTATTCCCTTAAAATATATCATTTGTGGTTCAATGTTAATAACAGGATCTTTGCAATCTTCTAGACAGATCGTAACAAATAAAATTTCTTTCCTTTGAGCCCACATAACAGGTGGGGGAGGCAATCTGAAAAATTTTCAAATTTCAAAGTTAGCAACTTTGAATTTTACAATCTAAATCATAAATTGCAAATTATATAATGTAGCTGAGGTAAAAATTGGAAAAAGACTGATAAAAACGATATTTCAATTTATATCGATTGCTGTTCATAGTTTTATTTCTACATATAAAACATACATCGTGTGTTATTTGTATCTATACAGAATTTTTTTGCACGAAGTATGTCTACGACATATACCAGTTCTGCATATAATATATACACGCATGATAAATTTGCACGAGGATATGTATTAGTTTCATTTCATGTATAAGCATTTTTGAATAATTTTTTCAATAAACAGTTTATTCAAATGCAAAGGCTTTATTCAAATGGAAATACGTTATTTAAACGGAATGCAGGGACTGGAGCAAGATTTAAACAGACAAAACAGCATGTGATCGTGATACGCAGATAAAGGTTAGGAGCGAAGTCCCGCGGATTCTGACAAAAAAATTGCTAGTCATTATGCATAAAGCGTTGTATTTTCATGGGGAGAATGAAAATACCGTGACGTTGCGAAATACATTTTCGCGTAATGTACAAACAATCACGATATATTTTTCGCGTCTCGGATATATCGATAGTCACGTAGAAATACAAACTATTAAAAACTCATGGATTGTACGTGAGTCGATTGTCTGAAAGGGAACAGAAGCGTAAGGAATATTTACAACCGATAATGTAATTATTAAGAATTCATGGTCGGCGCATCGGGAAACCAAAAAAAGAAAGAATGTTCGGAGAGCTTCTCGCGATTCTTTTCCAGAAATTTCGAGAATCAATAAAGCCGTCTTTACAACATGGCGATGTTTCGAAAGCCACGGGGCGGTATTCGAACTTTTTTCAGCGATATCCGTCACTTTTTTCAATAAAACGCTCAGAAAGAGGAATCTCAGAGCGGAGGAATGCGTCCGAAGGAAATTATATGGGAATTTTTGCATACTTACTGGCCTTCTTGAGTCATATCTCGCAGCTTCGTTCCGTAAGAAGCAAACAAACACAGAGCACTTACGTATCGCGCCGTAGACCCCCTGATTCGAGAGTGTTTCGAGATTCAACTATCGATCAAACAAAATGGCGATTGCCTCTACAGATGTCGAGTTCTCTTGTTTCCGGAATCGAATTTTGAAAAAAATCCCTATTCGTCGATCTTCGAATGTAACGTAGTTTCTGACGTAGATTTACCAATGAAAACGTTTTCAACATAAATGTCGTGATTTTTCTTTTATATTATTATTTCCTTTATATTATTATTTAGAGACGTTGAAATAAATACTTATGTATTTGATTTTTTTCTTTCTTTCTTTTTTTAATATCAATGTTAAAATTAATTTTTACAAATAAAATTAATTTATATTACATTACATATTTATATTACATTAATAAAAAATTAAAAATTAATTTATATGACATTACATATTTATATTACATTAATAAAAAATTAAAAATTAATTTATATTACATTACATATTTATATTACATTAATAATCCTATATTACAAATCTTTTTCCGCATTTACAGATGGAAAGTGTGAATGCTTGTGCGAATCTCGAATTATAATTTGAAACATCCACTTGCAGTATACTTTATATATATATATATATATATATATA
>CAJDYZ010008956.1:41348-55560 GCA_903986555.1 Heterotrigona itama
CGTCGCGTCGGATCGATCGTCGCGTTTCAACGCGATTAAGTACAGGTGCGTCCAATTAAAGCAGGGGACGCGCAGCCAGATGGTGGATAACGCGACTCGAATGTCGTTACGGGTACCGCCGCGAACCGGTGTAAATCGAAGCGAATCGACGCGATCCCATTCGATAGCGTCGACGACCACCGGCACAAAACAACTCGGCTCTTTTCATTCACCCGTTCCATGGAATGTCGTTATTTCCCTCCTCGTCCTTCTCCCCCGGTTTCATTGATTCCTAGTTTTCGATGCGAGGAACACGCGTCCGACATTTTTGTCTGTTGGATTCTGGAAAAGGGGAGAGGGCAAAAAAAAAAGAGAGAAAAGAAAACAGAAAACAAGGACAAAGAACCCTCCTCATTGGTCGTTCGTTCCGTTGGCGAGCGCACGGCGAGCGAAATTTACGAGGAGAAAATTTTCCAATCAGAGGGGAAGATTGGATCCAATGATTTCGATCGAAGGATCGACGAACGGGGAAGCTATACCTATAGGAAGGATATATATTTGTAAGGAGGCATATTCGTGTAAAGGAAAGGACCGCTTATTGGAAACGAGACGATCTCGAAATCGGTCCAGACGATTCGGGTCACGGAGCCTCGATGGGGGTTAATGTTATATCAGTGAAAGACTTACCATTCTCCCGGTCGGGAACGGGGCAGGATTCAATGGCGGTGAAGGGCGGAGGGAGAGAGAGAGGCGAGGGGAGAGCTAGCTAGAGTTTGGTCCAAGTGTAACGGTAATTCGTTGCTGGCTTCACCCCTTTCTCCCTCGTGTGTTCTTATTTGCTTTCGAAGCCCAGCATCCTAGTGCATCCAAGTACCGTTTCCACTCTAATATAAATTGACCGGGTAACGCGTTTACGTTCTTTCCCCGCTCGTGCGACGCCTCGTCCACCCGAGTTAAAAGCGCTCGAAATTCACCGAGCTCGATTCGACGAACGATCTCTTTACGCCCTTCCATTCCTTGAAATTAATTATTAACGACGCGGTTTTTTAGATTTGTATTTTTGCCATCGTTCGCCGTGACAACGAGACAACGGCTTGTCTTAACTCTATAACCGAGTCGTACTTTCGTGCGTCATTGGTTGACGTGAATAGTAGACAACTTCGCAGTTGTTGGAAAAGCGATTTGAAAAAAGTATCGGGACACAAATTAACGAGAATAATTCGATCAAAGGTCGTGGATAACTTTTCGTTAAAATGATTAATACGCTTAATTAAATTTTTGCTTAATCCTCTTAGCTGTGAACAACTCGTCACGAAGAGATGATTATATTTTTGTGCAATGATGAGTATAGTCATGCCATGCGAGAGAAGTAATCACAATTTGTTACTTGAATTAAATTTCTTGTAAATTTTAGACATTTTAGAATATTTTGAAATGACACTTGACTAGTTCTTTTTACATTATTTCTAAGTATTTCCTTGTCGTTGATATTAATTATTATTAATGAATGTCAATTAATTAATTAATTACTATTAATTAAATTAAACAACGAAATTGCTTGTTGATTTAAACAAAAACTAGTGTTATTTCACCATGAGTCAATTATTCAATTTCACAGCGAAATATATGCACAATATTCTGTTTGACGAGTATAATCGTTCCAGCGACACAATGTAAACGCACACACACACACACACTTTTAAAAGCCTGGCACTGCAGCTAAGAGGTTAACATTGTTATTCGTGAAACGGCTTGAAATTGTTCGTTCGTGTCGCGAGTGACTCAAACAGCAATTAAGATTCCATTGCATCAACAAACCAACCAATAAACACGCCTTGAACAGAGGCGACGTGCTCTTGGATCGGTGGCTCGATCGACCGTCGGTCCATCCGATCGTTTCATTGTTACGCAACGCGCGCGCGAACTCGCCGAGCCGTGTAACACAGAGCGATTTTTCCGCTCGGTGAGGCTCACGGCGAGGAATGGCGGACAAAGTGCCGTTGAATGTACAAACGAGCGAAAATACACGATGTATTGTACATGGTGTGTTGGCCGCAAGCGTCGCGCCTGGCTCTTCTCGTTGCACCTCAGACTTTGTGTCGGACTTTCGAAACGTTCGACTCCCTCGGTACATAATTAACGCGACGAACTTTGTCCTTGAAACGCTGCAAAGTGAATCGAGACGCGCGTCACGCTCCGTTTACAGCTTCCGCAGTTTCGGAGAGGCTCCAAGCCGTCGCAAGGGAAGCGTGCGAACCTATTAAACGAAGTGAGATTTCGCCTCGTTTCGGGCGAAATCTTCGCGTTACGTTCCAGTCAGATCCGCGAGTCGACTCTCGATTTTCAGTTTTTCGAGAAGTTCGCAAGTCTTCGAGTCCGATTCGAGAGTACAATCGGAGAGAGAAAGTACAGATTTTCGCATTCGCGCGTTCTCGTCTTGAAAAAGTTCGAGTCGCCTACCTGTTGAGAGGACGTCACTTGAATTCTTAAACGCCAGGTCTGTCGACAATTGAGGCATTAAAGTTACATCGAGGAAATAACGGCGTAAAGAGTGGGACAAATTCATAATGCAGGGATTTATTTAACGCGACTGTTTATTTATATACATCGCGAGAAATCTTCTTGCATTTATAAAAAGACACCAATCTCTAAAATTTCTATGGAATCATCGCGGAAAGATATTAAAAACGAAGAGCAACGAACGAGATGTTCTTTATTTTTCTCAAACTTTCGACCAACGCTGTACGCCTATCTCGAGCCGATCGACGTACGTTCCAAGCTTCAAATCGAACGAAGAACTTCCCCCTCTGTCTGATACTCTGATGCAGATTTTATGATTGCTGTTTCGCGCGAAACGTTCGACAGTTGATTTTTTTTTCATTCGTTTTTCAGCCCCTCCCGCAAACAGAGAACCATCGCGCACTGACATCGCAAAAATGCCCCCTTCCTCCTCCCCCGACTTCTGTAGCCTTTTATCCGCGCGCATGTATGTATCTTTGGAAACATTCATCGGCGCGGGATATTTTCCCTGGTCGTTGAGCGAGCCACGAACGCAAACAGAACGAATCCTCCTCCGCGGGCGTTGTTTAGTTTAGTTGGAAGCGCTCGAAATTCATTCAATGCGTAATTTCTCGCGCAACGAACGAACGTTATCGAAGATCGTGGGATATCAAGACGTTACACGTGTGTGTGTGTGCGTGCGTTAAATATAAACGAAGTTATAGCAAAGGGAAGTGGAGTTTGGCACGCGTAACAGCGAAATACGAGCCGGATCCTGGAATCTTCGCCGACATAATTCAATTAAACTCGCCGTCTCTAATTCACGTTGGACTAACTCGCCACCGCGCCGGGCCTCCGCCGTGGATATTTACCGTGGCCGATACACCGTTCAGTCTAGCCTATAAATCCACTCTGGTAGCCGTGTGCGACCAGTTTCGCAACCGGTTTTAGGGGTGGCGAGCACGAATGAATAAAAGAACCGATGGCGGCGCACCGCTCCAGGAAAATCCGCTAGGACCGAGCAAGCACGGGCGAGGAGAGAGCTAGGAATTTCCTATTGGATCCAGCGATCCATCGAGATATTACACAAACAAGGCAACGCGACGCATCCGACGAGTTCGGACGATCGGATAAAAGAAAGGCGAAAGAAATCGTCGAACATCCGTTGGGATAAATCTCTCCCGATGCTTCTTTCATTTCTCGATCTCTTAGACACGCGTGCGAATGCGGACGAGAGGCGACGAGTCCGTTCGGAATTACGAAAAAATGGGAAATCGAGCTTGGACACCGTTGCTCGGAATCTGTCACGGTAATGAGGAATTCGTTCGTGGGAAAGCAAAAGCAAAAGCAAAAGCGAGCGATACTATGTTTGGGCTCATCGTTGACGCGGTTCGAGGCGAAATATAACGGAAGAGAGGGAGGGAGGAAGAGAAAAAAATATTCGTGGATCCGCTCACGGCCTTGTGTTCCTCGTCTGATTTCGGGACCGTTGTAAAAATAGAATGTTGGACAGGTCGCGCGTACGAAATTTAATCAAAAATATAATTTCCCGAGCGTCCTTTTGCAAACTCTCTCTCTCTCTCTCTCTCTCTCTGTCTGTATGTTGTCGCGCCAACCTGGTATTTTTCCAAAGTTTTTTCCTTCCCCTGCCCCGCTCCTCGACCTGGATTTTGCCTCGACCTAAACAAATAGTCCCGGGAACAAATTCACATTCGAATTCTTTCGGCGTCGCCGAATCAAGATAATGCCTCGCGGTTTATTCAACGGGAATGCCAACGAACCGTGTGCAAGGAGATCGCCGATTAAAAATATCTCAGTTTGAAACGGATTTCACCGTTGGCTTTGCAGAGGGATAGGGAGGGGGAGAGATTCTTCTGATCTTTTCAAAGTTTTCCTTTTCGCCGTAGGAACGGACGAATCGCGGGCGAATTCTTTGTTGATAACAGCGGTATCCAACTTATTCAGACGAATTACGACAGCGCCGGGTCTGGAACCAGTGTGGAAACTATGAAGACGGTTGTTGCGCGAAGGTTTGCAACGCTACAAACGTTTGCAAACGCAAAGAATGCAATTATATATTTACTCGGCCTCTATTCGGCCGGTAATTGCAGTTACTTGCGAAAGCAACCTTTCCCGAACAGAACGGAGAAATAGCACGATATCAGCGCACAAACGTATGTGTATACGCGGCTTTTCCCGCGAGTCGTTCGCCCTCTTTAACGTATCGTTATCCCGCGAGTAAAAACGCTCCACGTTAAAGAACATTATTTCCACATTACCAGAATTTTCGCTTGAGAAAAAATTTCGGAGTTGAGAACGTCTCAGCCGTGTCGTCTAAAAATCGGCTAAAAATACCGGACGTTTGTACACGCACACGATGAACTGTTCGATGAAAAGTCGTCTTGCATTCCACGGATTGGGATTTGTAGAAATATTGAAGAAATGATTTCTTCTGCTAACATTGGATCGTTTATATCTGCGGCTCGGCGGAATTGTACGCACACGTGCCGATAATTTTATCGTTAATTTCATCGCGGTCGAGGTATTCAAAAGGAGAAGAAGTAAAACAACGGGTTTCATTTGCTACCCGGGGCCGTAAGCTCCCCCAGAGCTTACCAGCTTTGCAGATTTTAGAGGGAGAATTAATAGTAAAAGATACATTGGATTAGCTAAATGTATCTGCGGCGGTGAGCTTACGCTCTCAATTTTTTTTATTCTCCGCGTCTTTCGTAAAGCAGGTTTTTAAAACGTATTTCTTGCGCTTTGATAATGCAAAAGCTTTCTGTTCCAAGTAACAATTATAAACTGATCGCATACTGCGCATACTGCTTTTAGTGTATCTTCTTGTTTCGTTAGTTCAAATATTTTTTTTTTTCTAGGCATGAAATTCATGTTCCTTCCCGCTGAAAGAAATGATTCTTTGTTATTATTGGATTGAGTGAAAATCTCTTGAGGGACGGGCTTTAGAATAGCATAATTACTTTGGTAATATCGGAACTGGCAATACTTGCATGCGTTTGAAAGGTGACACATGATGGAGAAATTAAAAAAAAAAAAAAAAAAAAAGAGTTGTGATATTTGTGACGTTTATGGGCATGATCAGTATCAGTAAGTGTGGCACAAAACTGGTACTGGTTCGAACGTTTTCAATCTGGAAATTTTGATGTCACTTTGGTCGACCAGTCACTGGAAATGATGGAATGATGGAAAAAATTGAGCAAGACCGGCACGTTAGCAGTCACGATATCGGTGGAAAGAACTAAACATCGGCCACAAAACAGTTTTAAATCGTTTAGAGAAGGCTGGTTAAAAACAGGAGCTCGATGTTTGAGTGCCACATGATTTAACACTGAAAAATCTAGTGAATCGCATTTCTTTGACGGTCAGTCAAAAATCGAAAGAGCTTCGGTCTTTACAAAACTCTCTTAATGATAAAGCAAAGTTGCCTCCAAAAGAAGCCTGTGAAAATAATCACGTGTCGCCCAGAAATCACACACGGTCACAAGTTCTATAGTGACGGCACATATTTCGTTCGACGAACTTCATTTAAGATGTGAAAATAAAACTTACTTCATCTTTGTACTCACTAAAGTACGAAATGACTTTCTACTCGACCGAATAGTTTTCCGAAAACTAGACTTGCATTTACAATTCTTCGGAACGTAAATCCCGTTCGTTTATTTACCACGGAGAAAGAACGCGCGGGCGGTGCGAGCATAGGAGAAAATATGGATTAACGAACGACGAGGGAAAATCCGGGGAGTAACCGGTCGTCTGGAAGTCGTGACATTTGCCAGAGATTCGGCTGGCTGGATCCCGGGGGTTGGTCCGGGGGTTGGAAGGAACGGACAGCAGGAACACGGAATAAATTGAAAGTTCACCGGGAATATCAGGCACGAAGGGCGAAAATGTCGGGCGATAACTTTCCTCCGCAATTTTGCCGCGCGAAGGCCGCCCTTTTGTTCCCCGCGGTCGACTTCCGGTGTCATTAGTTTCGCAGTTGCGAAATTTCGGCGGGCCCGCGTGTGCGAACAGCGGCGGCGATTTTTAACGATCGTTGGCATTTCGCCGCATCGGAGGACGACGGCACTCGTTTAAATATATTTTTCATCTGTGTGTCTCTGACGTGTTCTCGTTCGATCCGGAAACTCTAACCGATTCGTTCCGCTTGAAATTTCACCATGGCGCGGCGCGACGCGACCGCCTCTCGAAATCGCGAGAACGGGGAACGATCGCGATCGATTCGAGTCGCGACCAGTGACTGCCGTGTATCTGCGAAACGAAACCACACTTTTCTTTCTTTTTTTTTTTTTGGTTTGTTTTTCAAGTGCGTGTTGCTCCTCTGTGCCCTGGCAATATTAAAAAGAAAAGAAAACAAGAAAGAAAGAAAGAAAAAAACCGGGGAGAGGAAGTAAAAGAAAAGGGAGGAGAGTGTAATATAGCGGAAAGTGTGTTTCGTCGTAAAACCGAAACGAGCCAGAGCGAGCTGGGTTCACTTTGTGCCTGGGTCGCAAAGAGCGAGGCGGATCGAGCGTTTTATCGATTCGAATTTTCGTTACAGCGGTTTCTTCCGGCGCGGCGAGCTCTTTCCCGGCGACAATTGTTATTCCCTCTTCCGCCGAATCTCCATCGACACGCCGCGTCTATCTGCCGCGAGAGAAAAAATAATCGGACGGATGGTATTATGTTTACGCAGTTGCGAGTCACGCGAAGCAGCCACGCTGAAAGCCATCTCTCCGCAGAGACAGGTTTTCGCCCCCTTTTTTTTTTTTTTTTTTTTTTCTTGATTTTTCATAAGCGCCGTAGACCACCACTCCTCCGGCCGATCAATATTTGTCGGTCATGTTCGACTGTTTCAAACGTTTCGCAGTGAATATACACACTGGTTTCCAAACAGGAGAAATGAAACTTCGCGTAGATGGCACGTGACGAGAAATACAGAGGTGCTCACTTAAGCGTCTACAGTCGGGACGCTTATGCGGGGAGGTGTACTCTGCGAATTTGCACCGAAGAAAAGGTCAATTTATCGATACTAAACACGAGCGGCGAATTCCATCGCTCGATTGTAAAGGAATTTAATATTTTAACATTTTATTTTTTCATTATTTTAATTATAATCACCAAATGATTGTAATTGATCTTAATTTCTCGGAAATTTATTGAAATTCCTATAAAAGCAGTTGTTAATTAATAATTATCATAATTAACTGGAAATCTTGAATAAAAGTCTTGTTACATTTTCATCGATATTAAATTAACAATACAAACAATGTGATTCTGTAATCGTATTAATACATATAAATTGAATGTGTATTTTTTATTTAATATAAAATTTGCCTGATTTCGATCGAGTTTTTCACAAGAATTAGTGGGGATAGTGATGGACGTTAATGGGCACTATTGTATATACAACTGATGGAACTCCGCAAATTTACAGGGCATCGGTTACTTGAGATATTGTTGATAATTATTATCTCTGATGTTTAGCATTTGAATATCGATAAAAATATCAACGATTGGACTGTAGATTTTTATGCATTTGTCAGAAATTTTAAAATACGAAATTGCGCATGTTGTTCGTAGTTTGAGGAGAATATATAGAATATATAGAACGGAAGTAAAATCCAAAATATGGTGCATTTTTTTGTAATATCTGGCGCGCGAAACAGTTTTTGCGCTGATCTTTCATCCTTTTTATTATATTCTTAAAAGTACGAATTTGCAGAAAAATCCGCGGTCCGACGACGATATATATAATAGAATTATATGTAATAGAACGTTGAAAATATAGAGTAAACGAGGAGATAGGATTCCCTTTTTAAAGGAAATGGAATTGGATCTCCTCGAAAACGATGAAAACTTTGTTCCGTTTATTTTTAATTATCTGAAGCAATTTCCTGTTAATAAACCTACGTTTGTCTTGCTTTGGAGATTAAGCAAATCCACGCATATTTGACAAACTCGATTTTCTCGAAAATGAGATCTCTACTAACGCGATTTTATTATTCCTATATTTGAAGCCATAGGATCTCCTTCGTTTCGCATCGTGAATTTAAAACCGCGATAAACGTCCTGTTCGAAAATGTGTTCTAGAAAATTCTATCGTATGTATATTGCTCATTATAGAAAAGTATATTTCGAGTAAAAGTTGCTTCGAGGAGGAACAATCTTATGGTGATCACAAATACTGATCGAGATTTCGTTGCTTTGAAACTATGCATTTTTTTTTTTTTTTTTTTTTTGTTTCGTTTAAGATGACGAATTCATCGACCTATCACATGTTGAAATTTCGAAATTATTATCTCATTCTTCATATTCAAAGTGATGAGCTCAATAGTCAACGCGTCTATTTTTTTCTGCCTCTAAAAGATGGTTCACTATTCAATGATTCAGAGTATTTCACGCGTGATAGATCGATGAATCGAAATCATAGAAACGAGCTACATGCCCATCCAAAGAGAAATACATAGTTCATCACCCTCGGAATAGAAACATTTTTTTTTGTTTCTATAATTAATGAGTTTAGGAGGTAATCTCGTGGGACGTTTGTATAAAACGGGATGCAGAAATCGCAAGCGTTGCAAGGACACGGTTCCGTTGGCGATCGGCGGACGTAGGTGACACGCAGGATACAGCGTGGAGTTCTCCACAAATCATCGTGCATTTCAAGTCGTCGGATAAAGC
The DNA here is from genome assembly GCA_903986555.1 of Heterotrigona itama. NCBI lineage: Eukaryota > Metazoa > Arthropoda > Insecta > Hymenoptera > Apidae > Heterotrigona > Heterotrigona itama. Next base: position 50,511 of record CAJDYZ010008956.1, read on the forward strand.
ACCGAAGTTCGTACGTCATGGGAACCGGCGCGCATAGCTGCAGACGTCAACTGAAATATTATGAGATTACGTATAACGAATACGTTCGGCCTGCAATGCATTCGACGCTCGCGCTTTCTACTCTTTCTCTCGCTCCGCCGCTCGCTCTTGCGCCGCTCTTCATTGTTGGTTGCACCGAGGACACACACACACACACACACGTGCATGCATGTATACACACGCTATGGCATATTCGCCGCTAGAATGAAACGCGGACGCACGCATCGCACGCGAGATTTACGAGGGTCGATCTTTCTTTGGCCGCGGTATTAAAACGACGCGAGGTTTATGATTTTCAATTTACCGGATGCTGGACACGCTTTTAAGCTGCCACCGGGAAATTGAATACCGCGCAGTTTTTACGCTTTGCTCGTCCGGCATCGCCCGTGACTTACAATTAGCCAGATTAAAAATGTTCGACGAATTTAACCCTGCGCAGATCGGAAATCTATAGATATATTTTTAGACAGGTATATCGCGAATATCACAAATACCCTAAGCGGAAAAATAAGTTGGCGAGAGAAAAAAGAACACGGGAAGAAAAATAGGTCGTTTACATTCGGTCGTTTAACGATCGTTTTCGCATCTCATAAAAATCCTGTCCGCTTTAACGAAACGGTTTCTCGAAATGTCTATTTCACGCCACACAGTTGCGAAATATAAATATACGGAGGATCTCGCGAGGATCAATTCACCCATCATTCGCCCACAAAAAATCGAGGGGAGAATCTGACGAGAATTCATCGAGTCAGCCTCGGACTGAGAGTTCATACTTGGCCAATTTCTCGTCGTCGACGGTTACTAAAGTCCTTGCGAAAGCGGCGAGTCCTCGAGATTCCGTAGAACTATAGCGGGTGCGATGTTTCGAAAGCGTGCGCGATTTGTCACCGCGAGGGTGGGAGGGAGGGAGTGCGCTTTGGCAAGTCGAGCGTTTTTCATTTCCCCCGAGCCGAGTCACCCTCGCGCGACCCCGGTGACTTTTGTACCGGTGAAGTATTCGATCGACGAGTGGGCGCGAAAGGAAACGGTCCGGCACGGGCGTCGAGTTATCGGTTGCCGGTTCCTCGATGCTGGAGAGAAACGTAGAAAGGGTACGCGACAACACGTAAATTCACCGAAATTTATTCCACGCTGACGCACTACATTTTTCATGGCAGCGAATAAATTTACGAGTTGCTCTCAGCCCCCGATCAGTTTCGATTTCGAGCGCGCACGCGGCAACAACGGGCGGGAAGGCAATGAAGCGTGCGCCGGCATCGCTCGAACGGTAGGCGACGAAGGAATAAGAGGGACTGCGCAGCCTTTTTAATTCGTTCCTTCTCGGACAAGCGACCAAACGGCTGTACGCGCGAGCAAATATCGCGTCGAGTGGTCCCGCGGGCGAGGAAAGGATTTTCAAGCGACGCGGTGCTCTCTCGTTCTTCAAACCGGCTCTCTCCATCCCCTGAGTGAGTGAAACATTCGCTGCAGAGGGCGCGAACGAAGCACGCGAACGAACAATCTTCGTCGCGGCTGTACCTCTTTCCCATCCTGTGCCGTGCCGCGAGAACGTATTTTTATGAATCAAACGGGCCGCTGACCCTTTTGTTTGTTTATCCGCCGCGAACTCTCGCTGCCATCCCGCGCGAAATTGCTTTACGCGCGAATACCGTGACAGTGTAATTACTCGCGTAATTAACCCTTTTGTATCGCGATCCGCTACTTTTTCCCGTCTCCCGGCAAATTAACTTCACGTTCGAGCTAATACGCTCGACTCGGCTCTAGGCGCGTGCAATCGCGCGGCGCGATTCCGTCTCCGCTTGCGTGTTTACGCGAGAGGTAATTAAAAACAGGAAAACGAATCGGGAGACAGATTTACTGATACTTTCGCGTGTTTTTCTTCCCCGTATCCGTGAAAGCTGAACTAATGACGAAGTTGTTCGTAATTCTTCTTTACGTTTGAATAAGTAAAAAATGTGTAAAACTGATTTTGTTAGTTATAATTCAGAGCGGGCTAACTGAGAGTCCTTGTTCCTACTTTCCTAATTGCTAGCACTATCTCCTCCACTGCATCGATCTCTCCATTTGAGACTGAGAGAGTGGGACTCATGCACGGCAGTGGGGAGATCGATGCAGTGGAGGGGGGTAGCGCTGGTGATCAGAAAAATAGGGGTAAAGGCCTGTGGGCCGCCAGTTAGCCCTCTCTGAATTAAATCGACGAATATGACGAACGACTGATATCATTATTACAAGGGTGATTACTTTTAACGTAATTCTGATTCATTCACGATTCTAAATAATTTTCTATCATGCACGAGCGCAGAGAAAATTCCAAGAACGGAGAGGAACGTGATACAAAAATGAAGCCGCTAATTGGCAGAAACGTGTAATTTATTAAGACAACTGATTTGCGAAAAGTGTCGAAAGGACAAATTTACTTTGGCTTATGATTTCACGATCGTTCGGTGTTTGAGCTGTCGGAACGGAGTGAGCCGTAAAGGAAGAAGAGAAAACGGCATAAGCGAAAGGAAGCAAGATGTTAGATTGGCGAAAAGTGAGACAAATGCTAGATAGTAGAGCGAATGATTTATACGGATCATGATAATCCATCATGTCCGCTCATGGTGGGCCGGTGATGACCACCCTTCCTGATTCTCGGGCCGAGTCGAGCCGAGCCGGAGTCGGAGAAATCATCCCTGCGATTTAGCAAACTACGAAGCGATACCTTTGCTCCTTTATCGGCAACGTCGCGGGGCTATACACCGGGCTGAATCGATGTCGAGGTACCTACGTAAATTTCGCATGAATGCGCGGCTCCTCGACGACGTTTCAAGCAACCGCCGCGGCCGCAAATTTATTTCTACATAAATCATTCGGAATCTTGAAAAGAGAGGCGACAACGGCTGGCTGGTCGCGCGGAAAATTACCAACTCTCGCTATTAACAGACTCTCGGCGAGAACACGGGGAAATGAAACGCGAGACGCGTTGACAGATAAAATTTGTCCTCTTTCTCATTTTTTTTTTTTTCTCCTCCATTTACATTTATCTTTCATTTTCTTTTTTTTCCTTTCTTTCTTTCTTTCTCGTCGGAGAAGCTTCTCATTTAAAGCGAGGCGAAAGATTTTGTGGAACTTGCGAGAGGGAAGCGGAGGTAAAAGTTGGCGCAACAGTGATCCAAAGTTAATGTTCCGCTAAAGCTGGCCCGGGCGTTGTTGGCGCTTCGTAACATTTTGCAAAGTATCGGACGAGTCGCTATAAATTTTCCGTTCTAAATAGATTCTTTAAGCTGAGTTTCGCAGCGGGATATATCCAGAGGATCTTGTTCCATCTGGTATTAGAGGATTGATTCTACAACGCTTGATCTCTCGCGGGCCGGATATTTCCAGAGGATTTTCTCTCGGAGGTTGTACATGGTGCGATGCGATCGATTGGCCAACCGCGATGAATCTTTTATGCGTTCTACATTTATTTTTGCGCGTGATAATAGTTCCCTTTGCGAGCGGACTCGTGGGTCCGATTCCTCGCTCCGTACCGGCTCTCTCGCAATACACTTACTCTTTTATAGTTTGTCTCAAGGCGAGAGGGAAAAGGTCAACGGTGTATTTTTACGTTTGGCCTCAGCGACGCTGCTGCCTGTGAAACGAACCAACACACTCACCACTCAAATGAATTCAAAGAAACGCGGAGAAATACGCACGCTCGTAAGCTGCAAAATGTGTCTCTCCCGATTCCGGGAGAAAATTTCTCCTCGGGGCGAAATTAATTTCGCGCTCTCGAATTTCGAGCGGGGACACGCACGCCGAGGGATTCCGAATTGAAGCACTGCGAAATTGAAACTGGAGGCGCGACTTCCGCGACGCGGGCGCTGACCAACTTGCAACGCTGGGAATAATCTGTAGAAAACTAGAGTTTCGTTCGCGGTGGCGAGTAACAGGGAACAGGTTTCTGGCGTTTAAACACATCAGAAACTTGACAGAATGTCTCGCAATTTCGGAATTTCGTAGACGGAAAGAAAGCAAGCGACGTGCAAACGCTGGAATCGTCCAGCGTATATTTTTCACCGACAGCAGATAATATTAAGGAGATCACGTAACGTTTACGCCTACCTTTACGTCTATCGTCTCTCCTCTCCTTATTTCAAACGGCTGGCTCGGGTGCTTGAGGCCTGAAGATCGTTAGGGCTCTGAAGGAGAATCAAGGGATAGTCGGCCTTGGAGGTATATTCGCCGCCACGAATTTATTCTAACTAGCCGCGTTTCTATGCACATATGTTCACATAAATATCGCGTAGATACGCGTGTTTCGACCGGCCGAGAAAATCACGAGGGCGGAGCCGCAGCTCGCTCTTTTCGACTGATGTTTCGAGGGATATTCGAACGTCCTGTTGGACGGAGTCGTGATAGTTTATAGCTGCATATAGTTACAACACACACGAAATTTTTAGAAATTCTCTTTTCAGAAGCTACGCTTTTGTAGAATCTAATTGTAATAAGTGGCTAGAAAATTGGTTGGAGGAAAGAATGCTGTAATGCAGTGGAGTTATTTTTCATTCGGAGAGAGAGAGAGAGAGAGAAATGGACTTCGATATAACCTTAGTTTCCCAAAAGCACGAACTTTTCATTCGGATATTCTTACATTATTATATAGTATGTCACTCGATGAATTAAGCATTGAGCAGCAATTTATCATCACACTATAAATACTTCGAATTATAAAATCATACGCAAATACGGAATTTTGTTTCTACGTAGCCCTTTCAATATCGACAATTTTACAATTTAGCTAATCGAAAGGAATAGCGAGTGAAACGTTGCGCTGACATCGACGTTCTTAGGTCAAGAAACGCTCGTCCTTTTGCGCAATGAATTTTTCGAACGAGATGCGATTTCAAGTCGATCGTACTTTTTCAAAACAATTATTTCTCCGCGTATTTATTTAGGCTGAATCGCGCGAACATCAATAAATCTCACTCGGTGAAAAACTTCAGGTTTGGGCCAGGCGTTATTCCGATAAGGAGGAGCCTTTCCCCCC
>CAJDYZ010008960.1:23584-39320 GCA_903986555.1 Heterotrigona itama
GTCATGTACTAAGTGGTTCATTTCCAACGACTTTACGTTGTATGCGTTTTCAAAAGAGTTTGAGATAATGCTTCCTATAAAAGTTATTGAACTCTGAAACTTTCGTCAAAATGTTTAATGTCGACCAGTGCGACGTTATTTCATTTCCTAAATTGCGAGAAATATCTCCAACAGGTAAGATTCAATTAATTTCTTTTACCTTGCGTAAAAGACGATAAAAAGAAACAAATAACGACACGAATGTTTTAAACAATGTAAGAAAGATAAACTCTACGATATATTCAAACATAAGCATTCAGGAAGATACATAGCTTCCAAAAACGCTGTAGAATGTAGCATTCTAAGCAAAGTACACAAACATTCGAAGACATGTGATAAAATGACATTTTACATTCCTTTTAGGAATCGTATGCTTTCTAAAGGTTTTCTTTGTAAAAATATACAATACATAAACTCCTCCCCCGAATATCACCACTGTGATATGAAGCGAATGACGACGAAACGCCTTCAATTACAACACCATCGATATAACAAGTTGTATGCAACCATATTAAAAATATAAACGAAAATATATGCAACATCTTCGAATGTGGAAGATTAAAAATGTGAATGATGACGTTATTAAGATAGGGAATGTGACTGTACATGGCCGTTAAAGTTATACTATACTCTGAACAATTGCTCAACTAGAGATCTGATGCAAATCGTTCACACCACTAACAAGAAACTTATACGCCAGCGTACTTGAAACTTTTACCTACTACTAGCCTAATCTTTCGTGAAGTCTTTGTGCAATCGCAGCAACTAGTGCAGCACCCTTTCCACTTCCGTCCTCAGCGTGAATCATCTTGAACTGGACATCAATTATTAATTTCATAAAAAGAATGAAACAATGAAAAATATTTTATAAAAACATACTTTATGATCAGGAGCTAATAGTGGAATATATTGTTTAATCCATGTCTCTAGTCTAGGGTGGTGCTTGTAAAGAGATCCATCTACAGCAATTGTGACATTCTTCTTGTCGATTCGTTTCAACAGAACTGCTAGACCTAAAGAAATAAATTTGCTTAGCAATCTAATACCGTTCGTTTACTAATTGATTCTATCATATGTTACAAATTGAATTGAACTTACAAATTGAAACGAGAAGAGCTGCACGATTGGACACTACTTCACAAACATATTGTACGATTTTGATATCTTCTTCGTCCGGAACAATACCAAACTTCATCAGAATTTCTTTCGTATTACTATCACCACCGTCCACAGAGTCTCTGCATAATATTTACATATAGTATTACAAATTTTCAGGACAAAGATACGGAAAGATAAAAATCTCTCAGTTAAAAACACCATACTGTTCAATATCAGATACTAAATCGCTGGTGAGATTGCCCGGAACTAAAAGAGATCCGGGCGTGTGATCCCCTATAAATAGAAGACCTTCCTTAGTTAACTTTGCGAGTACCACTCGCACAATCTCACCCAGGTATTTTCCACTGATGTACTTTTCGAACCTGATAATTTAAAGAAATCATGATATGATAAATTTACCAGGAGAAGAACTTTCACATCTCATATATTTTCCAATGAATTGAATTACTCACGTAAACGAATTTACAATAAGTGAATTCGCGTCGTTTTCACGATCGTAATCCGTTTTGATGAAGTCCAGGACACCGTTGTCTCCAAATGCACCCCATTCAATATCGATGATAACCTTTAATAACAATAAGCAACTTGAGAACTTCAAGAACAAATGCGTACGAGAATAAAACGGTAGGGAAAAGTTACTTCGCGTTCTCCGTGTCTCTCAGTCTCCCAATGCTCGACTCTATCGGCTCGTTCAAGATAACAGGCATTGCTACCGGTACCTAAGATAAGTCCGATGGCAATATCGTGGTCCAACGTTGATCCTTGCACCAACGTTCCTGTCGTGTCATTTAGGATCGCCATGACTTTTACTTTAGTGTCTCCTCGACGATCCAAAGCTTCGCGAAGCAGCTTCACGGCATCTTCGTTGACAACATCGGGACAATTGAAAGTTTTAGTCCAAGTTACCAATATTCCAATATCCAACGAATGTTGAATCATCGGAAAGGAGAAGGTAAATCCTAAGAAACAAGAGAGTCGACATATATATCGAAAGCAAAAGTATATTCACGTTGTGTATTAATCATGTTATTTTAAGAATTATCGATCGCTTGTGAGATCAGAGTAATCTATGTTCAATCGACATACAAGTATCATCCACTTGAATTCGTAAAATCAATGTGGGAACATAATACTCAAGAGTTGATAGCAGCAAGTGCTTGGAAAACATGAAATTGACATTCTCAGATAGAATTTTTGCCCGGACTCGAGGCAATTGTAACTATCCTTGAATTGCAAGAAGTCATTTCTGAGAAACCGCGGGTCATAGGCAATTAAAGTCTCACAAGTGATTCTTCCGACGTCTGAAGCGTGATGTACATCGATTCTAATTTACCAAGAGGAAGCTCTACATCCTGAAGACCGTGTGCAATGACGAAATCACTGACGCATTCCGCTAGGTAATCAAACAGACGAATCCCCGAGCCTACTCTCAAATCAGAGCTAATGTGGTATTTCTTCACCTTTTCGCGTATAGGTGTACCATGAGCCAACTCTAAAAGAAGTACTCGAAAATTCGTGCCTCCAAGGTCCAGCGCCAAATACAAACCCTCCTCTGAAAATATATCACGGCGTTAGCATCGTCATCAACGAGTACAGTGAAAAATTACAATTACAATTAAAAATTACAATTTTTCCACTCGTATTATTAAATGCGTTGTACTTGATATCTTAATAACCATTGTTCAATGGTAAGAATACTTCTGTCCATTATATATTGGAAAGTAGATACGGTAATACTTATCGTAATCGGTAAAAATTCTTATCGGAGATTGTTATAATAATAACCTGTGCCATCGAGAAGCTCCGGTACGTAAGTATTCTCCATCTGCAGCGATGACGGCTGCTGATGAATTCCCTTATTCATCTCCGACACGAAAACATCCTGGATCTTCCTGACAGTAGCGGCCGAAAATTGCAAACGTGCCAATCTTTGTTCGATCTGCAAACACGATCATTTAAGCCATCGTTGTATATTATCTACTGTGATCGTAATCGGAAGTGTTTGATCGGAACGAAACATCGTTGGAAAATTTTCCACGAGTCATAAATCTTAATAATCCTCTGATAAAAGTAATAAGGAAATTTCGTGTTTACCTGTAATCCCTGTTACGTGATCTTTAAATACAGACGTTCGTTCGCATTAGTCAGATGACAGATCGCGATAAAAAAAGATTTCAAAATTTACAACAACAAAACATTTGAAGGAAGTTCTAATCGAACAATAGGATCTCCGATACACGTGATAAAAGATTCTTTACATTCCAGATTTATATAAGAAATGCGGTGTCGTCGCACAAATGAAGAACGCTGTTAATTTTCACCTGTAAGTACATATTATTGAGACTGCGAATTTTTAATATCGCTTCTCTTAATATCGATTTGTTTTCTAGTTCGGAATTCGATGTACGTGTAAAGAGTGCAACATTGAAAAAACAGAAGGCTTCCCACGAGCAGGATGATAATACTGATATTTCACTTCCTCGAAGGCAAACCGGTTGTACTCACGCAAACATCATCATCAAGGCAAAACGTAAAAATTCTGAAAATCGATATTAAATCGACGAGTCAAAGACAAGAAAGAAATAGCTTGATCGAATAATATCATCTTGTTGGGACTGTGTACTTGTCGCTGGGAGAATTGTGTTTTATACTTGCACGTAAACAAGCAGTTCGTCGGCAGTGCATAGGTATTAAACGACACGACAGTTTAAGCGGGGAAAAATTTATTGCTTGTTTCATCGATTGAATTGTCAACGTGATATCCAGCGATAGCGATGGATGAAATTATTGCCACGTCCTGTTTCCTCGACGCTTATCTGTTTCGTATCGATTCAAAAAAAAAAAAAAAAAAAAAAAAAAAAACGATCGAGGGAGGAACCCAAATCATGGTGAAACAAGAGTAAACAGAAATTAACCGTGACATTGCTCAGACTACTTTAATGGAAGTTGTGCAACTTGGTTCTCTGTGCAAACATTTATCATACGTGCCCACGCATTGTCGACATTTGCATTGTCGATTGTTGCGAAATCCCATTCAATCAAAGAAACCGTGAAGGTCCGCTATTTTTTTTTTTTATCTCTAACCGATTATTACTGCGAATCAATAAAACTATTAATTATCTTCGTTCTGTTCGTTTCTACAGCCAAGAAAAACGACGTATCTTTGCTGATAACTTATTTGAAAATCTTGAACTTTTTGTCATAAAAATCGCCTACGATGACCTTTTATACCAGAAGACGTGATAAAGAGACGACTTACGACTAAACACGTGACAACTGGTCGAATTTCTTGTTTCTGTCTTGAGCATCAAGATCGCGAGATTTTCGTAGAGGAAAAATCCCTTTCAATTCTTATTGAGACACAGCACGCACGCACGTTGTTACGAATTAAATGATTTCTATACAAACGACAAACGGTTACGTAACTAATTGTACACATTCAAGAAAGGTGCATACACCAAATGGAGTGAATTGCTCTTGGCGGACATTGCTGCAGAGATCCGCGAGAACAAAGTGAAAGTGTGTGCACGAGGATCGATGGATGTCAGTAAACTCTTAACGAGAATGTCGTAAGGTTAAGGACTCAACGTTCGCAACGTTTCTTACATCGGCAATGATTCAGCCTGGTCGACATTGATCAGTCAGATATCGATCAATTATGCAAGGAACGTATGGACGGGAAAGAGAACATGTATCTACAACTACAACTATAACTCTGGATTGGACAAACTTTTGGAATGGTAAATTTCTGGGACGGTCAAATAATATTCGTAAGTAACTGTGACAGATAATTTCCACAAATTCGTCTTAAATACTTGGTATCGCGCATTCACGTAATAGAACCTCTGACCCGTGCAAATATAAGGAATAGAAGTTCACGATCGACAAAAAGTCGTCGGAATAACCGCATGTAAAAAATACAAACGTATCGTTTCTACTCACCTTCTGTCTCTTCACATCGTCTGAAAGTACCAACGGGGCTACTTGTATCGCCTCATTAAGAGCATGTTCCGTAGGGACGACCATGTCTGAGAGATCTTATTTATCTGAAAAGTAAGAAAACCATCAGACAACATTGGCAACATTTCGCTTGTTCATTTCTTATGTGAACATTTATTTCTCGAATATCTTAATGTTCAAACGTTACATCACTAAATGATATAACTCTTGACGATATAACATATTTAAAAAAATAGAAGTTCACGTAAGGAAAGCTTCATTGTGTTCATAGAACTCGTTTAGCGAAACACGAGAAAAATGATATACAGTGAAAGTTTAATACACAAAATTTAATACATAACAAGTATTTTCAGGATGAATGGTAATAATGTCATTGAGGGGAAGAAAAAAGACGCACACTTTGTGCTCACCTGATTGTCGCGAATATTATTGTTAAATAAAGGTTTTTGAATGAGAAGACTCGCAGAAGGCTAGAGAACTTGAATGAATTTCTCGCGATGGTTGATAAAGTGTACGCCGCAAGACGGATTGTCGCGTGGTTCTCCACGAGCACGAGAGACGTTCTGAAGTCAAGTTAAAAAGATCACCCCGTTTACTGTTACACGCTTATTTATTTTCCCTCCTTCTCCACTGCCCCTCGACATTCGGCGAGATAATAGCGTGTTACTATTAAAGTTGAAAGTCCACGATATTTTATAACATTTGATAACTCGTAATCGAGTCGCATGGATTATAACATCGTCCCGTCTTCTGTTAATTCTGACGCAGATAATGGATTACTTCCACGTCGTTCGATCACGTTGCTTAAATTAATTAATAATACAGATAACCGACAAATCATTAATCCGTATCTCACGTGCTAAGAATAAGTGGGTCGTAGTAAAAATGTTTTGAATATGAAGATCAGAGTCGATCGATAATTTGGCCAACGTTGAGGAATTTTAACGAGCAAACGTTATTATATAGTGCATCTGTGCAACAACGTCGGCCTCGATAAAAGAAGGAAAAGGAAGTGTGTCTAAAATTTATAGAAAAGACACGATCGTTGCAGACAAGGCAGACAGCCGTTGCTCTGCAGGTCATCAACTATCGTAACATTATCTCGTTAATTGATAAAGAGGGAATATACAAATACGTGATGTAACTTGTGCGAGCATTCTTTCCGACAGTTTCACGATAAATATGTTCACGTTAGCTCTTAAAAGTATTTTACTCTTACAGACAAATATCGACCGAATGAAAAACCCGAAAGATAACGAGGAGTCAATCGTGTGAACCTGCAAATGTGTTGCAACAGTGACAGACAAGTAACACTGGATACAAATTTCGAGGGAAGTTCGTCAAGGAAAAACAGTATCTTACATTCACCGTTCACTGATCACACTCTATCGAAGCTGCGACATCCTTCAGATTCGGCGAGATACATCGTACATAATCACACGCCGCGATTTATGAGCGTGAACGTCTCATGTGTTGGGTGTATTTGGAGCTGCATGTCGTCGGTACGCAATGAATACACGCGTATATAAAATTGGAATACACGCGTCGCGTCTGCGCGCACGTATTTCAAGTACAGTCTTGTGCATAAACTGATCATTTGAATCGATTGAGCAGTTCATTGAACTTAAAAGGATAATTCAATTCGAAAATATTATCCGCCTTATGTCGTCCAGTTGTCATGAACACTGAAGAAAATCAAGATCTACTTCTTGAGCGAATAAAGCAGTCGGTACAACTCGGAACAGAGGATAAATTTCAGTTTCGGCGTCGACATTAAGGATATAAAAGTTGAAGAACCCGTTTGACAAGCAAGATCCGCCGAGCTACGTGCCTCGTTCTTCGCATACCACTGACATATATTACTTTTATTACCTGTTAAGTCCTTTCCGTAACAATTCCCCGACGTTAAGTATAATTGTTCGCGAGTAGATAGAGGGAAATTGTACGTAGAAAGTTATAACGAATGAAAAGCGCCCAATAACTTTGAATAGTAGATACAACAAAAAAAAGATATATACAAGAACAAGTAACGAAACGTACGTACTCGTAGCGTACGTACGAACAAATTACTATGTACCCGTTGTAAATTGCACCTAATCGTTAGGATCCGCTGTAACCGTATAAAAGCAAACTCAATTATTCCGCTTTTGATTTCGAGCGTCAATGGTCTTTCTCTCCGACGGATCGGTTGATTCGATCAACGATCGTTTAAGTTGGGATTCAATTCGTGATAGATTTTTCACGGTCGATTACCAGAGGGAAAAGACACCGCGAAACGTCACCAGAATATTCTTCGAGACAGCAAAGTCGCTTCTGAACGAAGGCTCCATTAATATCAATTGGAAGGTGCAAAGCATCAACCAGGATAATTTAACCACTTGACCTGACGTGATGATTCTAATCCATAGTGCAATACGCACACTGGTCACGGGGACCGTGTGTTAACCGTCACATTTCATCCTCCATGGTCCCATAGGGAAGCACGTACTCTGTCGCGAATTATCCTCATTTTTCACCTAGACCGTTTGATTAATATGATCTAGCATTGTGCTTTTTTTTCAGTTTATCGCCTGACCGCTATCGATCTATCGGATTAACGAACATGACGTAAGCAGAATGTCACGAGAGAGTTCGACGTACGAGCAGCGCGCAAAAAAACGTTCGCAACGTTTACGTCAACTTGGTTGCAAAAAATTAATACTCACGAAGACAGCATTCGACCAAACGCACGTTCACGTTCACGATAACGTGGACTAGTCTTTCGTTAAGAGCGGTTATGTATGATCTTTACCGCTTGAATTATAGAGCTTCCGTGAATTACGGGACCATTATCACCAAGGTCTCGAATAAATCTTAATCGAATAGAATTCCCTTGATAATGCGGCGGCTCATTTTACGTTTCGCTGCGCTAGATGTGCTCGCTCCTTCGAAAATTTAAAAGAGCATAAAGAGAAAAAAAAAATCGTTTCGCGATCTATTTCAATGATATTGTATCGGAGTAAGACGAAACTTATCCTTGTCAATATCGTTATTATCCATGTATTAAAATTGTAATGTAATGTTGTAATTACACAATTGTATTGTAATGTTGTAATTACACAACAAATTTGCGATAATATTATAAAGATTCGCGCGATCGGCGCGTTATTTTTAGATACATTATGGATATTCGTGAAATCATTGGATCCGAAACACATTCGTAGACACGTGTTGCTTAAAATAGTTGTCAATCTTCCGTGTTGATTCGACGAGTTTTATGCGCCAAGAGAAACGAGACCTATTCAGACAAATGTAGATATGACACGTGTAGGGCGAAAGATAAAATATGTGATTTTAATTTCAAAGGCGTCGAAGATCATACGATAAACTCACGTGTACTTTGACACATTATATTTTTTATATTACAAAATTAATTTCCCCGATAATCATTAGACCACGTGATGAAATATTTATCACGAGTGACAAGCGTTTGACAAATGTGCGGTAACACCGGCGGCATAATCGTCAATAGCAAAGTCTAATAAAGTGCAAAGGAAAATGTAGCGTGAATATGTACGAGATGTGACGATGATAACGTTTGAATTTTGAACAGCTCGACGAGCGTGAAGTTAGAGCCTACACTGGAGTAAAATCATAGGAATACGTTAAAGTACAATGACAACACATGCAGTGTAACATTTCAAGGACCCACGTGGTCTCGTCAACAAAGTAAACACGGGAATACATGTCTTTACATTGAATTTCTTATGCCGCGACAATGACATCACGTTCGAAACCGGTTAGAGGAATAATAAATCTGCGTCAGCCGAATACGAAATCAATACACGATATTACACCGATGACACCGATGCTGTACGAACAAATCAAACATACTCCCGTTGTCAAGGATCAACGAGCCTGATGGCGCCAACTAGCGCGTGCGCCCGGTTCTAGGAAAATGAGAAACACAAGCTCACCCTACACTTTCTACGTATGACTGACGTATTCGCGCGATCGCCTCAGCTTCTTGATCCTTTTCTATCCTTCGCTGGTTCCAGTTACCGGGTCAGTGACTGTAAAGTTTCTCGGCACACGACAGAGCGCACTCACACGTACAAGCACGTGGGTGGGATACCATGAAATGTACTCCGTCTCAGAGTAGCAACTGGTCGAGCCTCCAGATCGTCGCTTTCCCCACTGCTCGAACTTCAAAACCATATCGGTGCGTATTACGTGCGCGCGCCTTCGCGCTCATACGCGCGTTTACAGTGGTTTCACGCACGCGAGCCACTACATCTAGCCTTACGCTTGTGTACTTGTGTCGCGCACAGAGAGGCAGACAGTCATAATAATCTCTTTAATATATCGCGTGAATGCGCATACACGCGCGTTCTAGGATATCGTGTGCATTGATACCACGTGATATATTGTACTCGCGATCCAAAATCGCGTGAAATGCAAGGATTTCTCAGGCGACAGCTCCCGTATTTTTCTCCCATTCTTTTTCACATACGTTTTCCACGAGTCTTCATTTTCTTCGGTAGTTCCGTGATAGGCTCAAACTCACAATCAGTAAAGGATGAAAGAAGTCGAGGCTACATAAAATATATGTAAATAATTACTGTACAATAAAAGTTTATTTGTAATAAATATAATAAAGATAAAGAGATAGGGAAATTTAAAACGACACGTTCCCAATACTCTTACAGCATTACAGGTTCGCATTATGTCAGTTGAATGAAGTTTGAATATAGCTGCAATAAAATAACATCCGTCTCCTAAACTACATCGGCTGAATGGAGTTTGATTAAATTGGTCAGCGTGTTTAAATTTAGATCGTTACAATTGCCTGACCCTCGTGGTTTCATAATGTATAGCACCATTCTATAGACAAGCAACTTGCACTTCGAAATGATAATTAATAAAAGCACAATGGAGATGTCAAGATTCCGGACGTGTGTTCATACTTGACTTTGATGTGTAAAGAAATATTGAACTTTATGATATTAATATAAATAATGAAGTAGATAAAAATGAGCGCAAGATTTTTAATGTGATCGTTAAACGACTGACGTAGTGAAGCATAATTAACATAAGATAAAAAAGATATATAAATCTCTACTCTCATTTATTATATTTTTCTTTGTACTTTCAACTAGCATTATGTTGATAAAAACCATAAGATAAAATATAAAACTGATGAATATAATAAATTCATACTATTCCGGTAACAGATCATCCCCGAGTTCTTCATCGCCGAAATCATCGTCTCTCTTTCCGGCAGACGTCATAGGACGAATAGGTAATGGGCCAATGGGATCAACATAAGGAGTGCCTACAGAAAATATTTTTTACATGCACTTATACTTTAACGTCACTTTGTGCCGTTGAATTATGTTTAAAAATTCAATAATAAACTATAGAATGAATCCCGTCTGGGATTGATTACTATATACAAGGATCGAGAATAGGATGTTCAAAATAGCTAGACTCATCTATCATCTATTCAATCCATTAGGGTAGTTCAACTATCATCGGTAGATCATTCTTGTTAATGTTCATTTCAGATAAAGCTAAGTAAGCTCTAGTAAATGCTCATTCATCTACTATTTTGCAATGAAATTTACTATTTTTCTACAATGATTGCGTACCTGTTTGATCAGTAACATCATTTGTCACTTCCGTAATATTTTCAGTTGTAGAAATTCGATTAGGTCGCGTGGTACCAGCACTACTTAAACCTTGATTTTCTCTTCTATTGAATGTGGGACTTGATCTGTGATCTGATAATACGCTGATTCCAGAACCAGTCCGTGATGATGTCCCACTGTTACTCCTCCTTGAACCTATAAATAAATATTAAATATTGTAACAACATTATGTTTCATACACAGTTAAAAATATGCATCATATGTATACCTGGTCTTGCTGATCCTTGTCTGTCCTTCAATTCTTTTGCTTTCTCTGCGCGTTTTAATTCTGTTGCATATAATTGTGTCTCTTTTAATCCTAGATCACTACATAACCGCACCAAGAATTTCAAGCACTCAATATTATCAGGAAATCTGTTATGAATATCTTGATATTCCAAAACAGCCTTATGAAATTGACCAATTCGTCTTAAACATGCAGCGACAAGTAATCGCCATCTTGGTTCATCAGGAGCAAGTTCTACTGCTTTTTTAAAATAAACTAACGCTTTTTCAGCAAGTTGCATTGATACGAAATATGATCCGAGCCAATCAATTACCTCGAAATTGGCGGGGAAAAATCTATAAGACTGTAGAGATACATACTTCAACAATATAATAAATTGAATGGAATAGGATAAAATGAAATATGTATATAGAATAAAATAGAATAGAATAGAATAAAACAGAATAGAATAAAATGAAATATGTATAGGGAGTTTACATCACTATAAAATTGATATGCTTGTTGTTTATCTCCAGCAGCATCATAGATTTCACCTAATTTTTGCAAAACTCCAGGATCGCATGGTATTATACCAAGTAATTGATTGTACCTAATACGAATTTAGATATTAATCACTCAAATTAAAATGAAATTTAATACACACACACACAAACACACACACATAAAATCATAATACCATTCTATTGCTTGGTCTGCGTCGTTCATAAGTTGATATAACTGACCAATTTGATATACTGTTTGTGGATCATATCTAACAATGTTACGAAGTTTCCAAAAACATTCCAATGCTTCTTCATACATACTTTGTTTTTTATATATTAATCCTATTAGATGAGATTTCATAAAATAGTTAATACTAATATGTCCTCGTTAATAATAATTACCCAAATTATAAAGAGCTTGCACGTGACTAGCATCCGTATCTAATGCACATAAGAGAAATTCCTTAGCAATATTTAATTCACCCTTCCTAATTGCGCAGGCTGATAAATTAACATAAGCTGCTGCATTATAACTATCCGCACTTCGAGCAATTTCTCCGCATCTTTCGGCTTGATCATAATCCCCTTGCTAAACGTGATATAAGAATTATTTTATCGATCCTTTATTCATGGCTAATGAAAACAGATATAATTTCTTACAAGAAAATATATAAATGAAAGCATAGTTGCAGCGGAACTATTAGCTTTACTTTCGCGATTCTCAAACATTTTCAAAGTATCAATAGCCAATTGAGTTTCCCAATTATGTAAAAATACCATAGCTTTACTTATTTCCAAATCAGCAGCTAACGGTCCGTAAGCTGAGGACTTTATAGTATCCACACACCTATAATTTGATTGCAATTAACTAACAAAAAATATTTTATGCAATATGCAAGTCTTACCAAGCAAAACCAGCTGTAAGTGTATCCTCAATTACAGGTGCAATGAGTTTTGCAGCACAAAGAATAGTTCTCTCCGCTTCCGATTTTAATTCTTTCTCTAACTTAGATAAGTCATCGTTTTTTAAAATCTCGTTCAGTATGTTAGAAGCAACATCATCCTACAAAATAAGATGCAAAAATTTGAAAAAAGAACCAAGATAAATATTTTATTGGAAATTAATGTACATTTACATTGTGCTCGGTGGATATTATCAGTACTATCAATAAACTTGCTACACAAAAGTATTAGTGCATAAAAGCATAATTATTTTCCAAAAATGTGTTTCCCAATATGACTTAAAGCGCAAGAATAAATATTTATATAGCTATTGAGTGTGGGCAATGCTCAGAAAAACACTTTGCATAGTGATATTTATAACGTGCCCAACTCACTGTACTTATATTATATCTGTCCTCCTGATCTATGTTAAGCTGAACCTCTAATAACTCTAAAAATGATCTTTTCATTTTATCCCTATGAGATAATGCAAAATGGCATAAAACAGCATGCAAGCCTGCTTTAAATTCAGCTCTTTCTTTCATGACCCATTCAAAACTATTAGCTGCTTCTTCCAAACGACCCATTTGTACGAATAACATTCCAATGTTATGCATTATTTTTATTCTGCGAATTATTTAGTGAATTAATATAAATGACAAACATAAAACTTAATATTAGTATTAATAGCCTAATGATTCTTACAGCAATACACAATCACTTCATTACCTTAAATCTTTATGAGCTGCTGGAGCTTGATCAAATGCCATTCTATACATTTTAATTGCTTGAGACAATTGTCCCATTTTGACATATATATTTCCCATGTTCACTTTTAATCTAGCACTATTACTGAACATTCTATTCCTCGTTATAGCCTGATAAGTTGCAATGGCTTCAGTAAACATATTATTGTTAGTATACTGGATTGCCAAATTAAAGATGACCTGAAAAATGATAAAATTAACAGTTTTTAATGTAAATAAATAAAATTAATATCCATGAAACATATTTGAAGGATAACATTTAATCCTTACAGCAAATGTTAAATCTACATTATGATTGTCACTAAGGCCAGCTTGCTCTTGTAATCTAATAACAGCTCTTTCTTTTGAAGAAGCTTCTCTAGCTCTCTCTAAAGCAACTCTTGCATTGTTTTCATATGCTGCTTGTACTGAACTTTCTATTAGGTCCATAATTTTCCTTTCAGCCACTTTTATTTTTTCTTCAGGTCTTTATGAAATATTGAAATATTACTCTTCATTACATAATTTAATTTAATTTTATCATCAATCATCATAATCTTACGTGTCTTCCTTTCCACTTTCTAAAGATGATGCAGAACCTTTAGTAGTGCTACTCATATTTAACGGATCAAATGGTTGACGGTTGCTGCTAGTGTAACCAGCTCCTCTGACTGCAGTCATTGGTCTTAGTCCACTAGTAGTAGGACGAATTGATATACCAGTACTACTTCTATGAAACTAAAAATATATGATATTAATATGATATTAAAACAATATTATAAAATATAATATAAAGTAATAATATATTTATTTACTCCAGTTGAAGTACCCAAACGCATAGCACTTCCTGGTACTTTTGGTGTAAACTACATAATTAAAAAATTTCATTATTTGGAGTAACTACTCTGTTTCATTACATACATATCATTACTTACAATTAATCTTTTCGCATAGCTTGTATGCAGTGTTTCTTGAAATAACTCATCTTGTTCAAAATCTTTAATACTATATATGGATGGATAATCATTATACCCATCATAAATATCATCATCAATTCGTACATTATTCATTATGAATGTTTTCATAAATTTTTTTTTATTTTTTTTTTTTATTTGCTCTTCTATAAAACAAATCTATAAAAGTATTTTAAGCAAAAATCGTTGAATTTATTAATTCTTAATTGATATTTGATAATACTTTCTTTTTCATTGTATTATTTAAAAAATATTTCATGAAATGAATAGTAAGTGTCACAAGAGACACTATAATTAATTCATGCACTAAAGTACAAACAAACTTTATCTAGTTACATCTATGTTCAGAACATCGATGGATTTAGGTTGGTCTTACGTCATTATAAAACATGTTTTATTACAATTAGTTATGACTTTTTTATAATGATGATCATTGACAGACATCAGATCGTACAATTTTTTTGAAAATAAAAATACACTGCACCGCAATTACATTCAATTACATTTTGCAACGGTACCTAACATTTATTGGTTGGCAATGTAGGCCTTCGTACACTTTGGACAGATCTATAAAACCATGAACATGATGAAGTCTCATATAAACTTTACGTAAAGTACTTCAACGACGTATAACATCTTTTACAACAAAGGGCCAAGTTAATTTGCAGAAATATTGAATCTAATAATTTTTTGCTAGCAGTTTGACCGTACAATCTGTGTTTCTCACCCAAAAAAGGCGGAGTTACGCTTTATGTAATAGTGCCAAATAACCTGTTTCATTCGTCCAATAATGTTGATAAATAGTCGAATTTGACATGTGTTACATGATAACAGATAAGTTTCGATACTTCAAATTATGTGAAAACATTTCAATCATTGACTCGTGTACAATACAGTTCGAGGCTATATCTGTAATGTGATTTTGAAAACCAATCTTTAAGCAATTTTAAAAAAATGACAACTGAGCAAAGTGGGCACGATCATTCCCTTGCAATTAGACAAGAAATACAACGTTTCGAAAGTGTTCATCCATCAATTTACGCTATTTATGACTTAATAGATCTGATATCTGATACACACATTGCTAAACAAATTCGCGAACATGTTGTTGCTATTGAAGGTATGATACGTATTTCCAAAGAAAGTAATGTATATATATATATATTTTTAACATTTCTAAATATGTTTCTTTCATATTACAATAAGACATTATTTTTTTGAATTTTTATGAATGAAAATCTTTTGTTAATAGATTCATTTGTTAATAGTCATGAATGGACATTAGCTAGAGATGTCCCAGAATTACATTTGGGAATTATTGGTTCATCTGACTCGGGGAAATCTGCTTTAGTTCATAGATATTTAACTGGTTCATTTATGCATGAGGAATCTCCAGAAGGTGGTCGTTTTAAAAAGGAAGTCTTTATCAATGATCAGAGTTATCTCTTGCTAATCAGAGATGAGGGTGGTGTTCCAGAATCACAAGTATATAGAATAATATATTATATATGTATATATATAATTATTTTATAGATATATATTTCCAAATATATATATA
>CAJDYZ010008960.1:39366-69164 GCA_903986555.1 Heterotrigona itama
TTCAGTTTTCTGCTTGGATAGATGCTTTATTACTTGTATTTAGTTTGGAGAGTGAGGAAAGCTTCTCTATAGTTTGCAGTTTTTATAACAGAATGTGTTCATTTCGAAATATGTCAGAAGTACCAAAAATACTTGTGGGAGTTCAAGGTATACCTATTTCTTTCATATTTATGAAAATATTTGTTACTGGATGATTTTTTTTATCTTTACTGCGATATATATTAATGTCTTTGGTATTAAATGATATTTATTACATTATTTAGATTCAATTAATGATTCTAATCCCCGGGTTATAAAGGATATTAGACCAAGAAAATTGGCATGTGACTTGAGATGTCCTTATTATGAAACATGTGCTGTTTATGGTTTGAATGTTGAAAGAGTATTTCAAGATGGTAAATAGTTCAAAACAATTCCCAATATTACATACATGTTTAATTTTATTGTAAAATAATTCATAATGCAATAGTTTGTGTTAAGTTCGCAGTATATATCAACATTATTTATTTTTGTTGAATTATTTCTTGTATCATTACTATTATACTTCAGTGACTTTTGATGATTATTCTGAGAGTATTCTGAATATTACAGTGTGTCAGAAAATTATACAACATATATCTGCAAAACAGTATCGATGTAATGGACAACAAGCAATAGAGAATGAAATAAAGTATCCAGTTCCAATGATTGCCAAAAATACACAGCTTCTCACCAAAGAAATGGAAGCAACAAATTCCTCAAAATTAAATGTGAGTTATTATCTTCTCATAATATGTTGCATTAAAAGATTTGTATAATAATTTGCATTTGTCTAGGTATCTGATAAAGACGAAGACACTAGATCATTTCATCATAATTCTACCCAAAATGATTCTGGCATAATAAGTGATAATTTTCATAATACACAGAATCAACATGGAGATTTTAGATCCTCAATATTAACACCAACCACTATCAGGTTTAGTTTCTATAAAAATATATTATTTTTTTTAATTACGAAAGAAAAAATTGGACTTATCTTATTTTTGTAATGTAGGAAATTTAGAAGAAAGTCTAATATATTTACCCCATCGAAGAAGGAAAAATATAACATGGGTGAGATGGGTGTTGGTAGAGAAATACCTGTGAAACAAGGATATTTGTTTAAACGCAGTAGTAAATCCTTAAAAGAATGGAAAAAGAAATATGTTACATTGTTAGAAGATGGTCGTTTAACTTATCATTCTAGTTTACATGTAACTATCACGTAATTAAATATTTTTATAAAAATCAATCATTATGTTTAACAAATTTACATATGTTTCCAGGATTATATGAATGATACTAATGGTAAAGAAATATTATTACAATATGTAACCGTAAAAGTGCCTGGAAAAACGCCTAAAGGTTCTAAATCATCCAATGCTCAAGGTGCAAAAATATTTGTTTAAATTATCCTATATTTGAGATTCTAAATAAATTAATTTCATTTTATATATATCTTAATTCACAGAAGATAGTTTTGAATTTTCTATCATTTCATTAGAAAATAAGACATGGCATTTTGAAGCAAATAATGCCGAAGACAGAGATAGTTGGATTTCAGTTATAGAACAACAAATATTATCGAGTTTACAAAATAGCGATGGTGATAAAAAAAACGAAACTGATGCTTTCAAAATGCACTGTATAAAGAACAAAGTATCGGGAAATGATGCTTGTGTAGATTGTGGTGCAGCTAGTAAGTAGTTTACTTATAAATTTATTAGAATAATCTTTTTTTGAGTTTATTTTTAATATTCAATTTGTAATTCTATTCAATTTTAAATTGAATTTTATTTCATTTAGATCCAGACTGGGCTAGCTTAAATCTAGGTGTATTAATGTGCATTGAGTGCTCAGGAATACACAGAAATTTAGGTTCGCATATATCAAAAGTTCGATCTTTGGATTTAGATGATTGGTCGTAAGTGTGATAATTAGTCATATATTCTTGTATGTTTTGTCGTGTCAGTTTTTTGACATATGTAATAATGAAACAAAAATAACACACAACGAAAATAATAATGTTATAAATAAAAGATTTGTTTTTGAATATATTATTTTTGTTACATGTATAAATACGTATTTATTTTAATACTGCATGCTAACGTATATGCAGCATAAAATAGCTTTGACATTAATTTTAGCGCAGGTCAGTTAAGTGTAATGTTAGCCCTTGGTAATGATATAGCAAATAGCGTTTGGGAATATTGTTTGAATGGGAAACAGAAGCCAAATTCAGATTCTCCTAGAGAAGAGAAAGAACAATGGATCAGATGGAAATACGAAGATAAAATATTTTTACCACCAATTAATCCAAACATTTCTTTAGGAAAGTTGCTCATTGATTCGGTTTGCCGGTAAATATTCCTAGACTTTTGACTGTAGTGTGTTACTATATATTATATATATAATATATTATGTATACTATAATTTACTGTATTAAATGTAATGTAGGGGTGATATGAGAGCATTTACATTATGCTTAGCCAGATGTAGTTATGAAGATATTAATATGCCTGTCAGTATGGAAGATTTAAGAACGCCTTTGCATTTGGCTTGTGCCACAGGAAATTTAGCTATGGCACAACTTCTAATATGGGTGTGTATTTACTCTTGACTGATTATATATATATACACTGATTATAATTGGTCATATATTATATATTTATTACAATCGGTATGTATATTTTATAAAAATTAAATATGTATATATTATTGAATAATTACAGCATAAAGCAAATCCACAAAATTTAGACCATGAAGGACGTACATGTATGTCGTATGTACGAGCACTTGAAAGAACGCTTGACAATTCATCAGATTCTATGGAAATGCAGAAGCTTCTTGAAGTTCTTGAACAAGCTAGTATTTCTGGAGTAGATGATGTAGAAACTTCTCAGTATTAAAATTGTTTATATTATGTACTTATTGCATGCAAAGTCATGCTTAAAATAAGTTGATAATCATTAACAGTACTGATACTCAGAAAGACAACCAAAGTATGTTAAGTAAATTCGAAGCATTACAGTCTATTAGATAAAAGATTCACATTATATGTGACAATATATATCTTTTTAATGATGGCTATAAAATTCATAAAAAATTTGACCAGATATTTTAACAAATATAACATACTTTGCATATATATTTGTACATTGAAAAGTAGTTTGAATTAAGAGTATAATTCATATTACATATAAATATATATATTTAACAAGGTTTAGGTCAGTGAAAGTAATGTCTAATAGTAAATTGGAGTGTACATTATCAATGACTGAGAGTACAAACACTCATAAATCTAGTTATATTTATACTAAATACATTTAATGTATTTGGAAAATGCTTTTATAATTTTTATTTTATTAATTATGAATTAAACATGTAATTACCTCGCAGTATAATTGAATTATCTTTAATACCTGGCCAAATAAAATTTTGAATTTCGCTTGCTTCATCAAAATTTGTTGGAACTTTATTTAAATTTATTAGATGAACAAATTGCATTAATCACATGATATCCTTCACTTATTATACTTGAATCATCTAAAAAAAAAAAGTCATAAGAAGTTTTATGTATGTATTTTCCTAAATATCATATTTTTAGTCTATAAGATAGAATGATCTTACCTAATGGATATATATTCGTTGGAAAAATTGATAACTGGCTATAACATTTAATTGTTGTCAGTTTCGTTAATTTAGATTGAGATGAAAGTGAAATTCTTCTCAGACTTGGGATTCTAAAAATAATACATAATTATAGTTATGTAAAAATGATATGATAAAATATATGATAATGATATGATAAAATGATATAATAAACATTATATATTAAATTACTCATACATTAACTTACTCATTTAAATGATTTATTGCCGAAACAGGAAGGGGAAGTGTTAAAGTATAAATTTTATTTTGATGTATATCACAGCAACTTTGTATTGGTGATTTCTCATTGACATACTGTTTGAATGCACAGCAAAACAAAGTTTTTAAATCGTCATTTGAACATTCTAAATTATCTTGTATTAATAATATAAATTCCAAACATACATGAATTTGTACCAAATATAACAATCTTTTTCTAAAAATTTAAACGCACATATTTATGTATCTATATATAATAACAATGTAATATATCTTTATTACACATACCTATAAGTATTAACTGTAAACTCATTATAAGATACATTTTTTAATTTTTGTTGAACATCATGCAATTCACCAAATTTTATATTTGCTAAAATAGATATGTAATCTTTGCATAATTTTTCAAAACCCATATCTATAACATATTCTAATGGTAAACTACCCGATAATAGATGTGAAATTATTTTTTGCTGATGTGGATTGGTAATAATCTTAGCAAATTTTGTTGAATTTGTAAAATTGACCTAATATGTATCAATTAAAAACACCTGTTTTGAGACAAATTTAATACAAAATGTAAAATTGATTTTTTTCTTAAATATTTATATTATACCTGTGGCAAACAGTCATTTATTATAATTTCTTCAAGCACTGTATGAATACATTTTATCAGTTCAAAATAATTTGAATTTTCTGTAAGTATTAATTTATTTTAAATATTAATAAATATTGAAATATATATACAAAAATATTAAATAAGATATACTCACTTATCAATAATTCCCATAAAAAATCTGTAAAATCCAAATTGTATCTAAATGATAGGCTTTTTATACATTGATGGATTTTCATGTCATTTTCTATATTTTCTTCATTCGAAAAATTAGTTTTATGTTTCTTAGTATCACTAGTACTTCTAAAACTGTAATCTCCATTTAACAAAAGATTTAAACTGTTCAGTATTGTATCAAATTCCTATTTTAAGCAATTATAAAAATATAAAAACATAAAATTTAAAATGGCACATAAATATAAATACAAAAATTTTGAAATACCTCTTTATAGGGATTGATAAAATCATGTGGAAATTTTAAAGGAATTGAATTATAATGAGAATCTTCATCTTTTGCATAATTTTCCACTATATTCAAATATTGATTTAACAATAATAGTTGTTTCCACAATTCTTTTAAAGGACTATTATTTGAGTTTGTAGCAATTTGAGCAATCTAAACAAAATATGAAATAATTAGAAAGAAAGTATCTTCAATTTATTTTAGTTAATTATTCTTTTCTTACTAAAATATTTTTAGATGTTCTTGTGGATGTACTTGATAAACTACAGGTGTCTACTTCAACACTTAAACTCCCTTCAAAGTTACTTCCTACATTTTTATCTTTGCCAATTATTTCTTCTTTTGTTCCAAACAAATCAAAAACATTAAATGCAGAGACAATAATCTAGATATATAAATAAAATTAAATTACAAATATTTTATTATATTACAGAAGTTATTCATCAAAGAAGAATACTAACATCTTGCTCACTTGCATGTGAAAGTTCTAAGTGTTCTTGAAATATTTTAGAGGAACAGTTTTTAATAGTTTCAAAAGTTTCATTATCAACTGTAAAAGCTTCTATGGTCGTAAACCATTCTCCTTCAATCATTGCACCCAACAATTTGCTTTTCTTATGATCTTTGCTATCGCAAAGTGCAAATATTGGAGGAAAAGAATCATTTATGAAGTCAATACATACATTCAATACTATGCTGAAATGAGATTATACTTTAATATTACTAATTCTAGTTATACTGTAGAGATCATTCTTAATGTAATACCATGCTTCTGTTCTACTCAGTGGTAAATACTTTTCTTCTCCTTCATACCAATTTTGCTTTACCAAAATTGTGCTATCTTCAAAATCGTCCTCTCCTTTAAATGAATACTTCAAAGGCGATCCAGTGAGATCGAATTCTAAAATAATTGAACAATTTTTATAGTAACAGAAAAGAAATTTGATTATGTAAAGAACTTACGATTTGTTTCATCATTATCAGTACGTTTCGAACAATTATTAATAGACTCAGATGCCTAATAAAATAATAAAAAATATATTTACTAAAATTGTACTGTCCTAAAGACAAGATAAAAACTGCACAACATACTTCTTTGTACAAAATAAAATACGGCGTATGTTTGAACTCTGGAAAAATACGATTTATATATGACAAGGAAATATTATCTATCTTTACAGAAGGAGGCAAATTATTTCGCAACGTCTCAAGCATTATAACGATTAATTATAATTCAGACTCAAAGCGTAATTTATTCCATTCTATCTCGTAGAATTGTTCGAACGATATTTGAATTGCAATTTCAAACGTTATTTGAAATATTGCGTTCAACAATACATCGTAATTTAATATCGCTACGTTTCTATGTGCTGTTGTACGATTCCAAATTTCAATTTTCAAAATTTGATATTCAAGTAATACACATACATATCTGTCTGTCGTAAATATAATTTTTACTATGTAGTTAATAAAAACACGTATAACGTGTATGAATATATGGAAAGATAATATTTCGTCGACTTTTGGAACGGATGAAATATTCGTTGTTCCTTTAATCCACAAACAGGCCGTTTCGCGTTTGCGCTACTCGCAGTAGATGATATGTCAATACTTGTAATGTACGAAATCTTCGAAAAGAGTATGATGTCGTAGAAACAGACAAAGACACCCGGAAAATAATTGTAGTTAAGTATAGTGGTTAGGTTATGAAAAAATCGAGCAAATATTGGACAGGTGTGGGTAACATTTCAACGGTGTGTTTATCCGACGCAAAGAGGGACCGTGAGGACCTCGAAGACAGTCTTCCGAATTTTTACATGAAGGAACAAGACATTCCTGAATATTTGGAAGGCTGTGGGCTGACCACCTGTACAGCCGCCGATATGCCCGAGGACGTGGACGTCCTGCAGGACAATAAAGAGCAGACGAAGGAAAAAAAATTATCGTCCGCGTCCATAGCTGGACCCGACACCAAAAAGACGGTAACTGTCAAACATCCAGAATCGAATAAACCGAAGCCGACGACGAAAAAAGGCAAACCGTTACAGGCGGATCTAGACATCTCGAAAGAATTTATCAGATGTAGGGATGAATACCTGGAACGGTTGGATTTAAGTAAATCGAACATTACTCATCTGCCTAGCACGGTGCGGGACTTGACGCATTTAGTCGAGTTTTATCTCTACGGGAATAAACTCGTCACGTTGCCGCCAGAGATCGGTTGCCTTACGAATTTGGAAACGTTGGCACTGAGCGAGAATTCTCTGACAAGCTTGCCGAATACATTAGAGAATCTGAAGTCTTTGAGAGTCCTTGATTTAAGGCACAACAAACTGAGCGAAATACCCGATGTCGTGTACAAATTGACGAATCTCGCGACGTTGTTTTTACGCTTCAATCGGGTCCGATACGTAAGTGATGACATACGAAATTTAACGAATTTGACAACGTTGAGCCTGAGAGAGAACAAAATCAGAGAACTTCCTGCTGGTATTGGCAAATTGGTCAATTTAATAACATTCGATGTTTCTCACAATCATTTGGAACATTTGCCCGAAGAAATTGGGAATTGTGTCCAGTTGTCTACACTTGATTTACAACATAATGAGCTTCTCGATATTCCAGATACAATCGGGAATTTAGTCTCGTTAACAAGACTAGGGCTTAGATACAACAGATTAACTAGCATCCCAAAGTCTCTGGCAAATTGTAAACTAATGGATGAATTTAGCGTAGAAGGAAATCAAGTATCTCAATTACCAGATGGTCTTCTTGCGAGTCTTTCTGAGTTGACAACAATCACATTGTCCAGGAATGCTTTTACCGCATACCCATCAGGAGGACCAGCTCAGTTCACTAATGTTTACAACATCAATCTTGAGCACAATAAAATAGACAAAATACCTTATGGTATTTTTTCTAGAGCAAAAAACCTTGCAAAATTGAACATGAAAGAAAATCAATTGACTGCTTTACCATTGGATATTGGTACATGGGTCAATATGGTTGAATTGAATCTGGGTACAAATCAACTTACAAAGATTCCTGATGACATTCAATGCCTTCAAAATTTAGAAGTGTTGATACTTTCTAATAATTTATTGAAACGTATTCCTGCCAGCATAGCAAACTTGCGTAAACTCAGAGTGCTAGATCTTGAAGAAAATAAAATTGAATCTTTACCCAATGAAATTGGTTTTCTAAGGGACTTGCAGAAGCTAATTTTACAATCTAACCAGGTAACTTCATTGCCAAGGGCGATTGGTCATTTAACAAATTTAACATATTTGAGTGTTGGAGAAAATAATTTAAATTATTTACCTGAAGAAATTGGTACACTAGAAAATTTAGATTCACTTTATATAAATGACAATGCTAACTTACACAATTTGCCATTTGAATTAGCTTTATGCACAAATCTCAGTATTATGTCAATTGAAAATTGTCCACTTTCTCAAATACCACCAGAAATAGTTGCAGGAGGACCTTCATTAGTGATCCAGTTTTTAAAAATGCAAGGACCTTATCGATCCATGTAACAAAATTAAAAAAAGATTATTTCTTGTATAATTTAGATGTCGATTCTTAATAAGAGTGATATAAGCAAATGATATTTGATACCAATATTTATTAATATTACATTCTCACTGTAATGATTTCACGTGAATAAAAATTATATAAATATTATGGATATATAATATATGAAAATGTGGATATATGATATATGAAATTGTGCATATATTTGTATTCTCATAAGATAAATAATTAATAATCACATGTCTGCGATACATTTTCAATATGAAAAAAAAGAAACATATAAAATATTGTAAAATTGGTGCTGATTTGAAAATATGCACAACAAATAATAGAGCTACAAAAGAATAAAGTCATAATGAAGTATTTTAAATATAGTAATAATATAAATTATACTCACACTTTATTAATATAATATATGTAGTTTTACGATATTTTATTCATTTATTCAGTTCATTTTATGTATATTATTTATAGTTATAGAATGTAATATATCTTAATTTGCATGCAATATACTATTTTACCATTTTACATTATAGTATGCATTACAGAAGTTAATATCTAGTATTTAAATACATCATAGAAGATTCATTAAATTCACAGGTTTGTTACATGGAAATACTATTTTTAGAGATATAATTATTATTTTTAGAATTTACTATAAAGTAAATTATAATGGAATAAGATAACATTATTCAATTGAATATAATTAAGAATCGGCATCAATAATTTTACATTTTAGTTATTGCTATTCATTGCCATACAAACAAGATATTTTGATGAAAAAATTTTTAGTGATAAGTTTATCTTGTATTATAGTGTGAAAGTATATACTATTAGTTATTTTATGTTATATTATAGGAGCTTCAATTGAGAGGTTTTACAAGAAACCACTCTTCCAAAATGCAAAAAATATCTATTTATATAATTTAGCATACTATAATGAATAATGTATTATTTTTTTATTTTTAAGACTAAACATAGACAGTTTTATATTTAAACATTCTGAACAACTATAAAAAAATATATTTTTTTCACATTTATTGAATAAATTGCAAAATAAATTGCAATATTCAATGGCAATTATAATATACATTTATCTATACCTGTGTA
Organism: Heterotrigona itama; assembly: GCA_903986555.1. Taxonomy (NCBI): domain Eukaryota; kingdom Metazoa; phylum Arthropoda; class Insecta; order Hymenoptera; family Apidae; genus Heterotrigona; species Heterotrigona itama. The sequence goes on from CAJDYZ010008960.1 coordinate 48,984, forward strand.
TACTTACAGAAGAGTTAAAATTTATGCCATTTTTTAATTAATGTACCAATTAGTGCAATTAAAATTTTTAATTGAATCATTAGTATGCTCTCATCAGATGAAGGAGCTGCCAAATATAAGCATTCTATTATCTACTTTTAATATCATGTTATTATAAGATCAGTTTTTGCTAAGTTCCATATATGCTAGCTTTTGAAATTAAAAAACTAAGTATTTTCATTGATTATAAAATTTTTATCTTTTCTTTGCACAAAAATGTAGTGCCAATATCAATTACAAACATTATTATATGTATATATGTTTTATATTGAATTCATAATTGTAACAGTTGATTGGACTTTATTTATAGCCAACAATATATTGATTTTTTAAAACATGTTATATGTTCTTACGCTCATATACCTGATATCATTTTGTTCAATTAATGTACTAATAATGCAATCATCAATTGCAAGCAAAAATTCAATTTATAATCTATTTTATTTTTATTATGCAATGGCTGTGCAATAAGAAATTAAATAATTAGCACAATTTATTTGTATTAATTGTGATTCAAAATAATATTATATTAATATATTGTAAGTTAGCAAGCACATATTTTGTATCCTTTAATTAGTGTTATTTCAATATATTGTAGGCATTGACTATATATTTGTTAATCAACAAAGATTATAAGTGTGAAACATTGTTGTGTGTGATATAAGTGAATACTACTATTCATAGATCCTACTTCAATTTTATTAAATTATAATACTTTACAAATGGAAATAAAAAATTAGTAATTTTGAGAATTATTAAACTTATTAAATGGAACTTAGTAAACTTTTAATTATAATTAAGAGAAAGTATATCTATTCTGTATTACTCATTGACATAAATGTATGATTTATTATGTGTCTACATAATTTTTCTATACTAGTTCTGTTTCAACTACAATGTCATGTAACGTATTTATATTAAACTTTGTCTTTCAAAGTTCTACAATTTGTCCATGAAATAAAGACCGATAATAATATTGTACAAGTAAGATTTTATCTAACTTGATGTTAAAATTTTTTTTTTTATGCAATAACAAATTTTGTAGATGACATCACTAATGTAAGTTTTATGCTATTAAATAATAACTTATAAATTAATTGAAGTTACAGATATCAATGTCAATTTATAAATTTCATGTCAAATTGCTTATCTTTGTATTATCTATCTTTATGTTATAAACAATACTAGTGTATATAATTTACAAAATATCATACATTTACCTTCTTTATTAAAGGAATATACAAAATGTTATTTAAAATTAAAATATTATTTTCTTTTAACAATATATGTGTATGTTTAACACACATTGAAATATTAAATGAATATCAGAATATATGTAAAAGTTGCCAAAAGGAATGCTACAATACAAATTGTTGTGATAAACTGTTCAACAGTTTTAAAATACGTAAGTAATACTATAGTATAATTGGAAAATGATTAAATTTGTATGGAAACTTAAAATAAATTACTTCTGAAATTATAATCTTGTTGAATAGTCTATCAAATGCAACATTATGTATATAATTTTAAAATGATATTAATGTAATTTTATATGACTATATAGGATGCTGTATATTTCTAAATATATGAATATAATATAAACATATTTGGAATTCTGATTTTGTTACAATTGTTTAATACTGAAATTAATTTGTAGAAAAGCTTTATTAATATTTTTCGTAATACAATTATACTGCATTATTTTCAAAAAATGAAGTACTTTTACAAATACATTAATTCAATTCTCTCATCCCGAATTCCTTACACTTTTTTTCAAACTTAAGGGAAATAAGACTTCGTTTTTTCATAATAAATCTTCCAAATTTTATATGTTTGGTGTTATAATGCTGTAATTGAAAATATAATGAAAAATGCAATTTCATAAATCATATAACAAATAATAGCTATATTACATAGATACCTCTTTAGATTTCTCGATAATTTTAGATGAAGAAGATAGTTTATTTTCAGTTAAAATATTATCACGAAAATTAAATTTTTTAAACAATTTTGCACTCGTAAATCCTTCGATCATATTCGTACTTAATTTCCGATTTGTCATTATATTACATGTATTCAAAACATTTTCCGATGTAGTTATTAATCTAAAATTAATATATATAAATCAATATAAATCATTTCTTCTAAATTGGAAATAGTAAAGTAATATCTATGAATTTGATAATACTTTAAGAGTTCTGCCATTTCTTCCGAAAAGGATTTTAAATTATCCAAAGTAGATTTACAATGTCTTAACTCAGTTTCTGTATTTTTGTTACAAATAAGCATTATCTCGTTATTGATAATATTAATTTCGTCTTTTAATTTCAATATTTCATCACATATATCGATTTTACTTGAATTTTTATCAATTATAGTACTATATTTACATTCGTGACGTTCATTTATTTTTGTAATATCAGGATTTGGATTGAAAAAAGAATTAAAATTATGTCTCAAGGAAAAATTCCAAATTTCATTACAAAATTTATCTTCGGTAATCCATACTTTGTAATTTGTATTATCCTTTAAAGTAAAACAACGTTAAAATAAATGTAAAGCAAATGTGTAAATAAATAAATAAATATATATATGTATGTATGTATGTATTATGTATGTATGTATGTATGCTTATACATACACACAGCATATATATATATATATATATGTAAATACTTAATAAACAAAATCCAAAATCAATAATGTACCAAATCTTTATATTTTTCTTTGAGTATTTCTTTTTTGAGTTCAAGGATGTTAGTTTTTGTACTTAAAATGTGTCTAATAATCTGTAGTTCTGTACTCTTATTAATATACTCCATCAAATGTAAATCGTACTCTTCTTTATTTAAAGAAATCATGATTTCTTAATGAAATACATGCGAGTGTATGCATGTTAATTCATAACAAAAACTTATTTGTTAGTTAAATCTGTATTGTATACGTATTGTTCACAAATGATTATGAATAATATATGTATGTACTGACATCAATTAAGGATGTTGGTTTTTTTAAAAAAGACATCTGAAAATATATATTTACTGTAATTCATTTCATAAATTGATTTGTATATATATACGCGCGCGCGCGCACACACACACACACACAACATAAATTATATATCTATATATATCTGAAATCAAAGAATTTTATATTTTTTTCTTTTCCTTTCAATCCATGGTACCATATACAACGTCTGATTGGTGGTTTCTATTAAAGCATTTTCAAATAACCTATCGTGTACCTTCAAAAGCAATTACGCTTATGGCGTGTTGGAAGCTTGTCCAGTGAAGTAACCTATTTCGCATGTAAACAAACATTTAAATCATATTTGTGATCGGATATGAACTATTAACGAATTAAATATTATAAAGTATGAAAATAAATATAACATGAGTTCAAACGGGCTAAAAGTATTAAAGAAAAAGTTAGTATAGAATTGAAAAGTTTAGTGAAAAATTCCTTTATTTCTCAATCATTTTACTAATTTGTTTCTCATAAAATTGTTATTAATTGCATAAATTGAAGGATAATGGATAATATAACGATATATACATATAATTGATTCATTATTTTACATTTACAGCAGCAATTCTTGTCCACAAAAAGTACGATGTCAAAAATGTCTAGAAATGGGACATTGGAGTTATGAATGTAAAGGGAAACGAAAATATTTACATAGATCTTCGCGTACAACACAGTTGAAGAGAGCTTTGCAAAAGCAACAAGAATCTAATGGGTAATATTGTAAAAAGTAATTAAATCATTAAATTTCAAGATTTAAGGATTCATAATATTAAATTATACATATTTACAGTGAAGAACAGAAGAAAGAAGTAAAGAAGAGTCGTTTACAAAAAAAAATGAAAGGAAAATCTAGTAGTTCCAGCACTGATAGCAGCAGTTCCAGTAGTAGTAATGATAGCAGTAGTAGTAGCTCATCTTCAGACAGTGAATCAGATTCTACTGATAGTGTTTCTAGTAGTAGCAGCGGTAGCAGTAGTAGTAGCAGTAGTAGCAGCAGTAGTAGCAGTAGTAAAAGTAGCAATCATTCTAACAATTTTCTATTTTCAAAAAAGACATCCTAACTAAATAATTCTAGATAAAAAATAAAAAAAACCTTATGACATAATCATTTTTTAAATATTTGTGAAATACTTTATCGATTCATGCATATTAATAAAAATATGTATAATAATTTTGTTGTAAAAAATTAAGATAACTAAAGTACTTATCTGTAACATATCTTTTAAATATATTTTAAATAATTTATATAACACGGCTTATAATAGGAATTTTATTATTTCTATTATACCCTCCTAGTTATATCTGGTATTTATAAGTGAAAGAGATCGTAATTTTGTACTAATAACTTTTTCATAAATTAAGGAGTATTTGTTACAAAATCAAAAGCGTAAAATATAAATATTAAGGAATTGATAAAAATAATTTTTTATTGAACTATTCGTAATATAATTCGTTGTGAAAAATTTATGTTTATATGATAATATGCTGTAAATAAAATTACGATTGTATTCTTATTATTTCAGTGTTTGATTAGTCATCAATTCCTTCAGGAAGCGTTTGTATTATTACTTTTCTCTTTGAATCATAAAGGAAATTATTTGATTTGAAAATGTCACTTTCATAAAATGAATGGAGATTGTATATATCGATTTGTTTAGCCTAAAATAAAATGATGATTTTAATATAATGAGATTTATAAATTTATGGCAGAAAAAAAATAGATAATACATACTCGATCCAATAAATCTTTTTCTGAAATTTCAATCGTTGTAATACGACTTCCACGTATTGCTTTTTGAAATGCTAAAGTATCTAATGTAAGTTGTCTAAGTATATAATATAGAAGTTCACTGTGATCTTTTTTATATGATAGATATTTCTGGAATGTCTAAAAAAAATAGTAGTATTTGTTATAGTTTCAATAAAATCATTCATTGTTGTTTATGATCATTAGACATACCTGGCGCATACTTTTCATTACTGAATATTTCTGTGTATCAACAAAACTATCAAGCATCATTCTGATGGCAAGATTAATATCACCTTCTTGAACATGATCACGTAAATGTATTTTAGCGCTTGCTTCAGCCATACGTATAATGCTTTCTATATGTCGTACAGTAATTGGTAAACTTCCAGTAGCCTATTAATTGTCAGAATAAAGTTATATTATAATATGAGAATTATAAATTAATTATAATTAAACTTTTAACTTACCAAACTCTCTTGTCTTAATTGACTGTATAATTTTGCTACTTTATCTTGATCAATGTTTGTTAACTTAGGATGAATATTTTGTCGCGCGTAAACTATATATTTTTTTAAAAGATCTTGTGGAATAGATATATCATTTGTATTTTCTTGTACTGATGTTACTTTTCCTGTATTTGATGGATGATGTTTGATATGAGAATTTACAACAAATTTAGCCAAATGTCGGTCTTGCATAGGATCTATTTCATCTTTTACTACACAAAGAATATCAAAACGAGACAGAATTGGTTCTGATAAATCTACCTAATTAAAAAAATTATAACATAATTATAACTTGCATGAATATATATAAATATATGTACACTTCTTTATTTTATGTTATATCTTACGTTTTCTGAAAATGTCATACTAGCATCATATCTGCCTCCAATGGGATTGGATGCAGCTATTACTGAACACCTAGCATTAAGTGATGTGACTATTCCCACTTTTGAAATAGAAATACTTTGTTGTTCCATAGCTTCGTGAATAGATGTTCTATCTTGATCATTCATCTAGAAATACAATAATAATTATATGTCATTATAAACATTTTATACAAAATATACCTTATCGAATTCGTCAATAAGACAAATTCCTTGGTCAGCAAGAACCAAAGCACCAGCTTCTAATGTCCACTCTCGTGTAGTTGGTGACCTTCGCACAAAAGCAGTCAATCCCACAGCTGAAGCTCCTTGACCTGTTGCAAATACTGATCTTGGTGCAATTTTTTCAATATATTTTAAGAATTGAGATTTAGCTGTGCCTGGATCTCCACATAATAATACATTAATGTCTCCTCTTACTTTATGTTTGTTACCTATGTTATTATATTTTTATTGAATAGTATTCTTGAAATACATACAAAATAGTTAGAAATGAAAATACCAGGATTTTTTGATTCTCCTCCAAAAATCGCTAAAGCTAAAGCTCTTTTTATGTATTCATGGCTATAAATTGAAGGCGCAATACTTGCAACAATGCGATCCATAATTTGATGATCTTTACTTAAACTAATAATAGAAGAAATATCTTCTTCAGTTAAAGATTCTACAATTTCCTTTGAATCTTTCACTATTAAATGATTAGCAAGAAGAACCGTTGCAAATACAGGAAAACCCTTAAACACGAAATAAATATTAATTAATTAATATAAAATTCTGAAATAATTACAGGTAAATATTTTTTACCTGCTCTGTGTTCAAAGAACCATCGTAATTATTTGTATAAATAGCAGTAACGTCTACTTCATCTCCAGGTTTACAACGATCACAGAGATCTGATAGAAGAATACATTCTTTGCTTCTAGGTATTCTTCCTGCAGGAATTTTACCTGGTGATTCTTGAATTGTAATTTTTTGGTAATTTCTGTATATTGTTTGTTCCATGTTAATCTGTAATTAGTTTTACTAGTTACTTACTTATATTTATAGATTTTACTTATATATTGCATGTATAAATAACATTATTTAACATTTATACTTACCATAAAAGGTCCAATGCTTTGACATTCAGGACATGAGCCCGGCTTAACTTCGGTATTTTGATTTTGTACAAAAGGACCAAGTACATATCCACATTTTGTACAATCATATTTTACAACAGATAATTGTGGAAGTACTCCTGTAGTTGCAGTGACAACTCCTAGAGTACGTACTAGTTGATTCAAATGTAACTTCCTAATTTTTATCATAAACGATATATAATATTTTTAAAGAGTAAACCATTTTTCTCAATATATAACTATATTTTACCTAAACGTGCGAATTTCTTCTATTAATGGTAGCTCTGATATTCTGACATGAATTTCACCAGTAACTCTTTCATAGCTGGGAAATATATTTAATACTAATTCTTTTGCAACTTCATCAAATATTTCTAACATTTGAAATGGTGCTTCTGGTAGGAAATAAGCCAAAACATGTTCTTTACTAGCAAGAATAGGAAATTCCACAACAAAGCTAGACTATTAAAAAATAATATAAGTATTTTACGTCTTAACACGAGGATTATTAGTATTAATAATATAAAAATATTACTTGGTTACTCTCACACATATGACGAATTCGTTCTTTATACATATATTGTCCTTTTGAATTAGTATGTGTACGAAGAAAACTTTTAAAACGATTGGAAATTTCAGTTTTTGGCCCTAACATAGATACCCACTCTTTGATTGAATGACCTTTTGTATCTTCTAAATTCTCAATTGATTCAATCATCTATGATAAAAATAAATATTATTATTAATATAATAGAATACATTTTATAATAAAAGAAAAAATCTTACCTCTATATCTTCAATTTCACCCACTGCTGCTTTTTCAGCCATACGTCTCTTACGAGCTTGTGTTTCTTCTTCATCACTTTCATCTTGAATATTTCAAAGATATATTACAATATATTTGAAAAAAGATATATTAATTGTTACAGAAGCTGGACTATACCATAGAGTAAATATCTATCATCTCTAATAATTCCTGCTGCTCTGTCTCTTTTAAGCATAGCAGTTTCAGCAGCTACACGTTCTCCTTGAGACATTTCTGAATATTCTTCATCATCCACTACATCTGGATCATACCTATCTAATGCTGGCATAGGACGATAATCACTGAAATATCATCTAAAATTTAATACACGTATGATTTTTTTTGGATACAAAAAAATTTTGAAAACTTTACGCTTCCATATTGTCTCCAAATAATTCTTCTCCTTCTTCTTCTTCTTCTTCCTGATTAACATCATTATCATTACCAAGTAAATCAGCTTCATCCTCAAATGGTTCATCTATGTCAGGTGCAGGAGATGTCATTGCCTCTGTATGTCTATCAGAGCGTGCTGGGCTGCTAGAATCCTAAAAAAAAATACAATTAGAAGATTTAGAAGAAAATAATACAAAAAATAGAATAATATATGGAAAAAAAAGAAATATGCTAGAATTTAAACTAATGTATACATTTGTAATAAAAAAATTACTACAATTTCTAATATCTTACCATTGTATTTGTGTTAAAAGAATTAGAATGCAATAACAATTAAATAAATTCGTGTATGTAGATACAAAATAGATCTCAAATAACACTTTCTTTGTCCTGTTTTCAGACTTAAACCAAAAAGTAAGAATTGGCGGGAATTTCCTTTAGATCATACTTATTACCAACAATTCTCAATAAATAACTATAACCAACCAATAGTAGAAACTCTTTACAGGAAATGAAGGCAACCATATTAGGCACCAAATCAATCGTATATATTTTTATTAATTACAATTACTTTGACATAAATTTTACTAGTACAAAGATACATTTACAATTACAAACTTAATAATTTTTTTTAATAAAAATATAACTAATAACCTAACAAGACAAAATGACAGAATTTTTAGGGTCATTTGTTGAGCAAGAAGTGTGTTTTAAAAAGTATAAAGATTGTAATTTATCTACTACAGAAGTAATTTCTGCTTGTATATTTGCTGCTCTCACAACAAGATAAAGAGATTCTTGAAAACGTTTTTGTGCAATTCTTAAACTCTGTGGAACCAATACTCCAAACCATTTTATAGGATCTTGAATCTCATCTCTATTATCTGACTTCTTCAAGCTTATGTCAAAATTTGGGACTATTTTACCAGTTTCCTCAGTTAATTTTGTCTCTAATTCGAAGAGTGTGACTACTCTTTCATCTTCAATAGGAACCTGTAAAACACTTATGCTTTCCTTGCCTCGTATGTACTTAGCCTTAGCTAATTCAATGTAACCATCACGTAATATTTTTTCCATTTGTACATTGACATCAATTTTTTCTTGCATTAACTCCAAATTACGCAATAAATTTTCATCAATAGCTTTACATATGTCATCTATACTTTCATGCATATTGTCTGCTATTATTATCTCTTAATACAAAAGATATTTGTCACAATATACAATATTATATCTAGAATATATAAAAATATAATATAAAATACATATCATATCACATACTTTTTATTATAATTTTATTAATAACAATAATATTTGTTAAATTCATACATTTTTATTTACTACATACCAAATATGAAAGTTATTCCTTTTTATAAATAATTAATTTGATAAAGAAATATAATTTATTTATATTATCTTTTTTGAAGTAGTATCATTTGTAGTATATATGGACACAATTTTCTAAAGCTATGAAGATTGTAGAACATTTGGCTACACTGCTGCACTGCTTACAACGCTATTAACCGAAGGTTATGTATTCCAAATTTTAACACATCGTATAATTTTAGAAATACTAACAATGGCTGTTAAAGAGAAACAAACAGACGCTATCGATGAAATAGAATGGAATGTTGAAAATGAAATTCAATTATTCTTTGCTATGAATGGACATAAACCTGTTGGTAAGTCTTTCAATTCATATGACATCTAGGTTATTTATATTAGTAACAAAAGTAATAGTTAATATTTTTATGCAAAAGATATATGTTCATGTAAAGGAAATGTAATTATTCAGTTAGATTTAATAAAATGTTCTTTTTTAAAGGTATTAATAAATACTTTCATATGATCTGCATATGGGAAAAATTTCGTGCTGCCATTCACAAAGATGTATCATTAAAAACGATTTGGGAACATTTAGAATCAATGTATGATCTAATGGCTCTGGTACTTATTATTACATTTTAAAAAAACTTAATATTGTTTAAAGTAATATTGATAATCTATTTTATATTATTTTAGGATGATATGGAGGATTTACCATTTCCTAGTCAAGAGGTAGATTTTTCTTTACCAGAGCAAGAGTTTTTAGGACCACTTAAATGTCGAAAAAGAGAGGAGCCAGAATTAAAACTAAAAGAACAAAGGGAAAAATTTAAGGAATTTAAGAAAGAGAAAGATATTAAAGATCCTATGAAAAAAGACACTGTCCTTCGTGATCTTAAAGGAAGTAAAGATATTGATAAAAAAAAAGAAGAATTTAAAAAATATGTCAAAGATATAGAACTAAAAAAAGATAAGCTTAGAGAAATTAAAGATGTTAGGAAAGACTACAAATCTTCTAAAGGACGATCAAAAGGAAAGGATGATTTCGAAGAAGCAGGTAGATGTGACATATCAAGATTTGTCTTGATATTTTCAATATATATATGTTTAAATAACTACATTTCTTTGTTTAGCATTCAATGGTAAAAAGGAACGTAAAGATTCCGATTCTGGTCGCGAAAGTTTAAAAAGAGGTCCAAAAAGACCAACTAGACAAAGTATGGATAGTACATCTAAGGCATCTTCCAGTCCACGAAATACGCCTCCACCAAAACGAAGAAGAATATAACAATTTGCTTGAAATTGTTTGTATTTCACATTGTGTATAAACATTGTTTACATTTTCATGTATGAACAAAATGTGAATCATGTATTTTTTTATAGACAAACTACACGAAAACTTATATGAGAATATTTAAAATTCAATTTTATAGAAAATTTTATATTAAATTGCTGTAAATATAATATTCTGTAATAACAGAAAACTACTCTGAATGTATAAGAATTGTACATATGTTTTTTTCGTAAAGAAAATGAATATAACTTAAATCAATATGATTTATTGAATAAAATGGTTGTAATCTAGATATAATGGTTGTAATTATTGCAGAATCAAATGTTTTGTGAAAATATGATACACAAAATAAAATACTCAAATATCAGCCAGTATTTATTATAAAAATTGTAGACATCTTCACTGACATGGACGTTTGAAACCAACTTTGCTCGTACCATTGGAATTATTCATCTTCATTTTTATTGATGGAATGAATTAGAGTCCAGATATTATTTAGTTGATATCTTCATGCCGGCAATAAATTCTTCCTATGTATTTATCGAAGTCTTCTTGCTTCACGTTCAGATTCCAATAAGGTTAAGAGATCACCTTCTCGTACTGGGCCTTTTACATTCCTGATAATTTGTCGATTTTGTTCGCCCAGAAATTCGACTTTTACTTGTGTACATTGTCCTTGCGAACCAGTCCTACCTAGGACTTTTATAACACGAGCCAAAACTACTGGTTTATCCATGATTTTCAGGCCTCACGTGGCTTTGATGCGACAGTGAAGAAACGTTCTACGGAAGTGAAAGAGCTTTTGTCACTTTATAATCCAGCAAAGATGGCAACTTCCGGCAGGCTTTTCCAGCAGTATTATCGAATTCAATATATAGAATTTAAAATAATAATGGATAATGTAAAAGAAATATCTCTATAGTTAATGATGTAGAACATATATTTTGTAAAGATAAGAGTTATTTATTTTAAACATAAATAATTAATGTAATCTATCTATTAATGTATAATAGATGGCATCCTGGATTTAAGCGTGTCCTTAACGTTTTCAAATGCAACGAAAAGAATAATGAAAATGTTACTAATCTAAGATTATTTTACTTAAACATCATAGAACTTTTAAAAATTGATTGATTGCTCAATTAGTATTCAAGCTTTATAAATTATAAATTATTATAAATTATATATTATAATATATAATTATATATTAATATTATAAATTTCTCATATTTTGACAACTTGTATTTGTACTTATATATGTGTTAAATTTTCTCAATGCAAGGTCTAATTGTTCTTGGTTTAATTTGAATCATATGATAGTTCATTCTTATTTATAATATGAAAACAAATTTTTACATTTATATCATGCATTTTATTTTCAACTGCATGATCAATATATTATTTAATAAGGAAATTTAATACAATAAAACATAAACGTGACAGATATGTTTAAAACTTATTGTTTTCGATATTTATCATATTATAAATATATAACTTCTCAACAAGCAAATATGCAATTACTTTAATTAATTATCATCAAACAATCAATATTAAAATATTATCATAATTAAAATATTTCAACTATAATATTTCAACTATAATATGCATAAAATTTGAAATTATAAGTTTCTGTAGTACTAGGAGAATCAAGATGTAGATAATATGTTCAGTTTGTTAAGTCTCTGCCTTAAATTAACAAAAACACTAAATGCATTTTGGTAAGAAGTATTAATAATACTTGCTCAAGAATATTAAAGTCTAAAATGTTCTTTAATCTATAATCAACGTTGCAGTTTAGTATTCTAAGCAACACACTACTCAAGTACAAACAATATTATAGCTAACTTTTTAAACACAAAAACAGATTTTTTTTCAGTTTTTACATAATTCAATATGCAATTGTAAATAAGTCAATATTAATAGAATAATATAAGTCAATAATACATAAAAGTAACTATTATCAAACATTTAAAACGTTTAATACATTTTGATTGCATACAAAAATTGCAACATTATGCTAAAAAATAAGTCTGCTTTCAAAATGAGAAGTTACTTTTTAAGTAATTTAGCCTTTATACAATTTATCAAAGAACTTTAATACTCCGTGAAAACTGTTATATATCTGATTTTTCTTTATATTTCGGGGTAAAAATGAACTATATCGCAAAATACGCTTATTGTACTAAAGATGCTTGTACTTGTTTAAGTATAATGAAATTTTTTGCTATAATGAAAGTGGACCCTGACATACATTCGTCATGATTATAAAAGCACCCATTTTTAGCAAATAATACAATTACATTGTCAAATACATATATACTGTACGTCACGAATAACTCTTCACAATCAGTCAAAAATTCGTTTTTATTTGTAGTTCCCATTTTTCCAACAATAATGTTGAAAGCTAGCAAAGCTTTAAAAGAAAAACTTTTTAAGCTCAAAATACTGTATTCATTTATGAATTATTTTTCGAGAATGACAGTATTCGAGTACTCTCTGTTTGTGTCTTTGTTGTGTTATATCCCAGAGCAATTTCCACTTTAATGTGGAAATATAATCATATTGGATAACGAACATTCGACACTAGTGTACAACACTGAATGGAATAATCAATCAACTAATAATATTCATAAAACTTTTACTGCCATAAATTGGTGGAAAGTGTTTGTCCGGGAAGTCCAGTTGTAGCAGTAGATTTTCCTGGAGTATTCGAAAAATTCGTGCCACCTAAAGACAACTGCGCCATTTGTTGTGGTAACTGAAATATAAATATAGCAATCAATGTTATTAGAAAAATTTATATTATATATAAGTAATTTATTATTTGTATACCTGAGAGCCAAATGCAACAGATTGTTGCTGTTGTTGAGACGTTAAATTAAAAAAAGGATTATTACCAGGAGCTGGTTGAAGATTTTGTGTTAACATTCCACTCCAACCATTATTACTATTAATATTAGACTGTCCTAACTGCATCACCTAATAATACGAAATACTTAGTCTATCAACAAATAACTCCTAGTATGTCATACACAAATTTATGTACCATTTGGGATTGCATTGTAATGGCAGGATTAGGTACACCATTCATCTGATTTATCTGACCTACATGTATACAGTTTCCTAAGGAATTTGATGCCACTGGTCCTAATGAAGCAGAATTCACTGTAATTTGATTCTGACTGATAGGTAATTGATTAGATGTAACAGACATCTGAGTGGAAAGTTGATTAAGTTGAGTTAAGGAATTTTGTTGGTTTGGAAAACTAGTTTGTTGACCAAATGGTACCAGGGCTGGTATTTGTTTATACTGTACGTTAGACTGTTGAGCATACATTCCGCCTAAAACATGAAATAACAAAAATTGTACAAAAATAATTCAAATATAATAATATGTTTAAAGTAATAAATATACCAGGAACTGCAAACATTGTTGATTGTTGATTACTTGATGTACCATACAAGGCTAAAATACTGTCTTTGGACATTTTATTTTTTTCTTGAGGTGATGGTGCTGATTGATCGAAAAAACTTTCTTCTTCACTTTTACTAACAGTTGTTGATGCATTTGTTGTGGTATTAGAAATACTACTATTTGTTGAAGATACTGAAGCTGGAGGTGCAGATAAAAAAGAAGAAAATATGTCATCTCCAGCACCATTCATGTTTGTTTGATTTGTTGTTGGAGCATCTGTTGAAAGTGTATATATTTTTAGAAGTATCTGTTATACTTAATATCATTACTGAAATGCAAGAGAAATATACCTAAGCCTAATAAGTCTAGAGTTGCAGAATTAGTTGCTCTATTAGGTTTAGGACTGATAGAACTTTTAGGTTTTGGCAACTGAGGCACTACTTCTGGTTTTTTTACAGGTGGAAGTATAGCTTGATTATTCGAAGTTTTAGAATTTTCCTTTTTTCTTCTACGTTGTCTTTCTGCTTCTTCATCAAGCTCTTTATCCCAATTAACCTACATATTTATTAAATAATTTATTTGTATTTGAACTTTTAATATACTTCAAACATAGTTGATTTTTCAAAACTTTATTGTTTATTTTTCAAAACAAAAAAATTATTACCTTTGGCAAAGGAGGTGGCACCCATTCTCTGGCTATATACTTTTTATGTTCATATTTTGCACGAATAAAACTTTCAAGACTACAGACTGTTTGAGGTCTTCGAAAACTATCGGGAAGATTTGCTTCATAAACTGCTCTTGCACGGGAGTTGCCCATTTGTTGTAAACTCTAAAAATAAGAATATGACATTAGTAGTTTGCATTATAAATAATACTTACAGTTAAAACTTTTAGAATTCAAAAATATAGCTATAAACATACCACTACTTGTTCTGGCGTCCATGTGTCCAAATTAACAGATTTTACTTTGCTTATGTGAACCCCAAGATTTCTGTGTATTCCAGCACAACGAATACACAAAAATATACCTAAATTCCAACTAGCCCACCGTGGTCCTAAGAAACGTACATAAATGTAAAGCTAGCACATATAATAAAAGAACATATTTGTACTTTATTTTTATACTTAACAATGTACATAAGAAAATATGTCATAAAATTTTATTTGGACAGTAAATTGTAAAATTGTACAGTAAGGAAAGTAAAATTTTATAGAAAGTCTATAGAAATTCTATAAAAATTTTAAGCAGTTAACAAAGTTAAAAAATTCAACTTATTTATTGATACGCAATGGTAAGGAATGAAAAATGGTATATATGAAAAGTTATTTATTAGCAATTCACACAGATAAAAGTATATAAGTACACGAGTGAATAATAATGAAGAAATCACGGTGACGTTTACTTGTAATCGCTGTCATCTAAAGTTCTGTCATTGAAGAATTAAAAATCTATAATGTCTTACTAAGCGAAACTAGGTCGTTTTCAAATCAATATCGATGACATGGATGCACTGTTATGTATAAAAATGCAATTTTGCGATATTCGCAAGGAACGAATGGAATAATGGGGGTTCGTTGGTCGAATAGAAACAAGACATCGTTAAAAAATATACAATTGATGCACGAACCTTTTGCATCGCAGTCGACACAATATTTATTATCCTCATCGCGTAACATTTCTATCAAAAGATTTTGACATTTCTCTTGTATTTGCTTGGAACGTTCTTTTTCTAGACGGGACGTCATTTTTGTACAGTGACGAGTTTTGCTGCACACAGGTTCAAAACAATGTTTCCTTCTTACAATGCAATGCTGGACACATACGAGAGCCGTCAAGTAGTATGTAGTAATGGTCAGCGAACGCCCCCAATAGTTAAATTCGTTACTCACAGAAACGTCATGTAGTTGAAAGAATTCTATTGGATTCTATATATTCCAATATCTGAAACGAAATAACGAGTAGATCCTCAGCGATTCTAACATTTATATCGATTCTAACATTTATTTCTATCTATCGATATTTTTAGAATTGTATAGTCAGATACACAACTCAGATGAACAAGTGCTCTATTGCTCCATCGATAAGCCACGTAATCAATTCGTACGTACGAATGTATGAACTCAGCATTATAACACAACAATATATATATAATCATTGACTAATAGGATAGACCGGACATCCAATGCTTTTTCGTGTTCTACGTTTTAGGGGTCATCATCTTTTTCATGTCACATCCTGTCATATCGACTTAGGCAAGTATTGCTCTAGCGCTATAAGCGGTAGAAATTAAAATAAAAAAATATAGAAAATATTGCCGTTTCCTCATCGAAAATTACATATTTCTTGAATTGAATCCGGTGACACTATTTCAAGTAAACATACATATGTATACATACAATAATCGTAATAAATGAATGCGAATTTAGACATGAAGCTCTATCATCGTACAGTGTGATTTTTCACAAAAGTGCATTGTTTTTTAATGAATCTCTACGACTTTTTTTCTACAATTGAATTTTTTCTACGTGTTATTCCGAACAAAAAATACTTAGATCGAAAAGAAATTCATATTAATGCTTTTTATACAGAATACGGCTTTTAAATGAAAATATATCTCCTGTATTTTTTTGTTTTTAACAAGAAAATATTCAAGATAAAGTTGCACTATTTTAAGGCGCACATTCATTGAAAGTGGAAAGAATTTTTTCAAAGTCATTTTTACAACATTTCAAAGTGAAAATGACTGAACTTTAATAATATTTTTGTTGATATTCTTATAAAATAATTAAAGCATAAAAATTAAAGTTTAATCACCTGAATTTCCTTCTAATTATTTAATCCAGAGAAAATTTTTTTCGGAACGAAACGTTTATTAAAGAGATTGAACTTCACGTTAAAATAGTAGGGATACCAGTCATTAGTCAAAATAGTAGGATTACAGTCAAACGAATAATCTGGCATTTATTGTGCGAGAATTAATATAAAATAAATTTGTAGAATAATTTTGTATGATAAATTATATGATTGACGTATATTCGAAGGAATTGCGGTTCATTCAAATCGTTCGAGAGTTTGCATTTGAATTGCTTTCTCAGTCTCTCCTACAGATCATCGTTTTTTGCTCGACATAAGTCAGTATTATTTCTTTTAAGAATCAGCCGTATACATCCCGTGTTCATGCATCTACTACCACGTGGATTCTGTAGTACACTACGGAATTACTGCTATAACTTTGTCAAGAATTTAATAACATATTTGAACATATTTTATTGTTAAGTTTTATACGAATTCAAAGTTTAAAGCGCGCCGCTTTAAGATAGAGGGTGTAAATGCTTGCCCTCTATTGATGCTTACGTCAGCCAATAGGAAAGCGGGTAGAGAAGAATTTGGCGGGACATGTCATCAGTCCGCTATCGGAAATCAAGATTCGTTTGACAGGTGAATTTCGTTAGTGCATAGCACTTATTATCATTCTACTACCTTCTACTGCTTCCTATTATCAGGTTTAATTAATATATTATTATTTAATACATTTTTAAGTAGTGTCATAATGATATTCAATAATTTTACGAACTTTGTTTTTTTAGCTCTTTACATAGGTTAACTACGTATTGTTAGATTTATCAGTATCACATCAAGAGTTTTTGAGGCAGAATTTGAGTTTATTTAATGTATTATTTCGATTTTATTGATTCTAACCTCAAGTGTTTGGTTTTCATTTGTACATTTCTGATTGGATGCTGAAATCACTTTGAAAGAACATCTCGATCATTGCTATGTAAATTTAGTATGTTAGTAACATTTGATTAATTATTTCATTCATATTATTTTATAAATGATCACTGATTTTATCTGAAGATTGAGCAGCGAAAAAAGCTATTATGTTGAACCTTCATCGTGTGTACATCGATTAAACTTTCAAAGAATTTTAAATAATATTTCTGAATATTTTAATTGTTTATACAGTATCTAATATTTAAAGAATGTTAAAAATGTCGAAAGTGACTGTGATAAAAGTGAGTTAAAAGTGAAATTGAGGACT
The DNA here is from genome assembly GCA_903986555.1 of Heterotrigona itama. Lineage (NCBI taxonomy): Eukaryota > Metazoa > Arthropoda > Insecta > Hymenoptera > Apidae > Heterotrigona > Heterotrigona itama. Next base: position 67,086 of record CAJDYZ010008960.1, read on the forward strand.
GTGTTCAAATGCATATTGCTGAAGAAAGTTTGAGAAGCAAAAACATAATGTCCGGTCTATGCAAATTAATCAATGATAGTATGCAACAGAGCAGCAATAGCAATTAGTTTCAGCGTTTCACCGCTACGAGGCAATAGTGTTTCAATATCCATATATCGATAAATTTGAATCTTCATGAATCGATTAAATTGGAATCGAGAAAATTTTGGTGTCCACGAATTAAATGATAAACGGATAAAATTGAAATAGAAATTGAATTTAGTAAATTGAATGTTTTGAAGTCTGAACTGATTAAATTGGAATATTTCGGTGTTCTAAAGTTGAGCAAGTTGATTTTCGATGTCCATAAATCGATCAAATCATTGCCCACGTGCAACGTATTCAAGGAAAGGGTATCCCACGTGAACAAAAACAAATTAAAAAGAAAGAAATCCATATCTTTAGAAGATATAATAAACTATACCAAAAAAATAGCATCGGAAGTCCGAACAACATAAAAAAAGTTTGCTGTATCCATTTATGCATGAAGAAACAGTAGAAGTAGAAGTTAGAATTAAAAATGAACATAAGAAGGAAACACAAAATTAGAACCTAATGTTAATAGTCGAAATAAAAATAAACTCTCTCGAAGATCACAGTCATGAAAGCCAGGCACTTCGGATGTCTCATTTACAAACAAAATTCAAACGCGTTTATCAGTTTAGATGGAATTCATTCCAAGGCACAAAATAGAGAAGAGAGGACTAATCAAAGGAATACAAACTGACATAGATATGACGGAAATAGTTAATGAATCATTTAATTCTGCAAAATTCTGAATGCCATAAGATTGAACAAAAAGACTCAAATTGCCTCAAAAGAAAACAAATAAGATATCCATGGCAAAACTATGTTTATGACATTTGGAAGTAACATCCTACCAGAGTATTTCAAAATTTTCGACCTTTATATTATAACAATTAATAAATAAAATAATAAGTAACATAATAAATATGTTATGACAATTAATAAATACCACATAATAAAAATACTACAAATATTTGAAAAATATATTCATAGAAATATAACATGGAAATGCTCTCAAACCTAACATGCAATCTCACCAACTATACAACAGAATTTGAACAACCAGTGATAATCGAAAATCACAACTTAATTATACATCCAACTTCAGCTGCGAATAGTATCTCCCAAGACTTAGTGAGTAATCAATGAACATATAATAATATACACGGATGATTTTAAATCTATAAACACCTGTCATTAATTGGAGCAATATGCATAATTCCAAAGAACAAATTAAGTATTACAAAATCTATGATAAAACTAGTATCTGTCTATTTCAGAATGCCTGGCAGTAAAAATAACTATGCCAATAAAGATCCTACAAATTTATTCCTACGTAATATAAATTCGCTGAATCTTGTGCAATAAAATCTGTCCCTCTCTAATCGAATAAATAGATATGTAACAAATATCAAAAAAGAACTGCAGCAGTTCAGAGCAAACATGACAAAAAACTCTATTTCCATGATATGGATTCCAGCTTATGTTGCAATAGAAGTCGCAGACAAGTAAGCAAAGGCAGCATCAGCACAAACAATTGCTCAACATATATACTGATCCCACTGCACATAAGTTATAAAGCAAAAAATTCAATCTCAAACTAAAGAAAAGTGGAAAACACAAGGCAGAGTATCAAGTGGTAAGTATTTTTGATAGTACTACAAAAGGTTTTACAAAGGAATATTCATACACATGACAGTATGGGTTAACAGAGCAAAAGCTGATTATTACAGTTCCTCACTGGCCAAGATTAGATTAGCTCAGGATGCCTCATGTAATTGTGGTCACACAATGTAAGACTTTGATCATATAATTTAGTTCTACCCAAACTCAAATAACCAATTAAAAAAATATTATTCATAATCAAAAAATTCTTAATAGACCTTAATCAAGCTGTTTCAAATCATAGATAGTTTCCTAAAAATTAATAACATAACATTTCTATTTTTTTCTGCACACACACACACACAGTATATATATATATATATATATATATATATATATATATATATA
>CAJDYZ010008960.1:69174-85226 GCA_903986555.1 Heterotrigona itama
ATAAACACACACACACACACAGTATATATATAAGCGCTAATAATAAACACAACTCATAACTAATACACAGTTAAATATTGCCAACGTTTTCATAACTTTGTTATAGTGTAATTACAATTTTATATTTATATATTTATATAAAATTTTTTTCTTATTTTTAATCATTCCGTTTATTGTAATGGTATGATAAACCTGAAACATTCTATATATTTCATAACTTATATTTATATTGTATATGTATCTTAAAAGTATATAATATACAAGATATACCATCTAATGGTCGTCACAATTTTTCAGACGAACATTTTTTTTCATTGTTATAGAAAAAAATGTTCAGAATAAAAATTGGTCAATTTTTAGTCGGCTACAAACTAGGAAATTTCGAAAGTCAAGCTATGATCATGCTAAGATCATCACAACATGAAGCCAAGAATATATAGTGCTATTTTTAAAAAGTTCAATGTCACTTTTTTTTGAAAAAATAATTTTTTGAGGATCATTTACATAGCAATGTGTAAACCGACTGAAAACAGACTAACTTTTATTCTGAACATTTTTCTCTAGAATGAGTGAAAGTGTGGAGATCGTACATCCCATGTAAATCTTCCATCTTCTTCTGATTTTCAATGAAAAGCTGTTAATTAATACTACTGTTGATCCTTATCTTTTTTCTTCTAATTTTTTCTAATTTTCAACAAATAAACATATATACATAGTTGTTATCATCCAAACTTTTTGGATATAATAATAATTCAGTTAAGTTTTTGTCGATTACTAAATTAAGTCATTTCAAATAACTGTTGCAATTCTAAAAAACGATTGTAATTGTAAAAAAACGATTTTCAACAAATACAACCAGAATAGAATCTAATTTAATTTCTGATCGACGTTATTTTTTGCATTTCTATTGAACATTAAAAGCTAAAGTTACATTATGTCTTGTTAAAAAAAAAAATTAAAAAGTACGTAATTGTTTTGTCAAAATGTCTACTGAAATTTGATGATATATGAAGGTATATATTTAGAATTGCAGAAATTTTATAATTTTTTTCCTAATAGTAAGAAACATTTAATAAACATAAATTTATGTTTATATACGTACACGTATGTTTATACATAAACTAAATATCAGGATATATAAGTAGGATATATAATCAGGAACAAACGTGTATATTGGAATTATTCAAATGGAATGAAAGAGTTAATAGACTAGACATAATTTAAATATTGAATACTAAATTAACCGAGCAAGAAACGTGTTTAATATATTTAGAGCACTTATAGAACAATAAATTGAATAGTATAAAGTGTGTATATTTTACATATTTATCCAATAATTTTGTAGTAAGATTAAGCACGATTATTTGAATTATTATTGAGTTAAAGTACAGGAATCGGTGTAGTAAACTTGTTTGACAAGTATTTCCATAGGAGTTATATATTATTAGTCATTCTTTGTGATTAATAGTAATGATTTAATACTCGCTTCTATTGGAATATTACATTCCACGCCTTGTTTAAAATTAATCGCGACAGCAGACTGAAAACGGAGATTATCCATTGGGTGGGAAAGTTGGATGAAAATTATTATTAGAAATAGCGTAAAGTGTATTGGTAAATTATTAAGCAATTTATCAAAATGTGACAAAGTAATTAACGAATTATCATTATGAGTGACAAAGATTGTATCGAGAAGTAATTATATAATTCAGTTTCATGCAACAGATATGCGTTTTTAATCTGCCAAGCTTTATTAAGTACTTAATTCAGTCACTCTAGATAAAGGATTGCGTGCACGTAGCCGTTTAATCGGTACATCCGATTACAGATGCCATTACATATGCATTTTAGATATCAGTGAACTAGTTGATTACAGGCACATTTATCAATTTTCAGTCTTACGACGTGGTTCACGTCTAATATCAATATATTTTCACTGCTAAATAAAATCGGGGATATCATTTTCCCGCCAATTTGTTCCGTATGTAATATTTCTTGAACATGAAGTGAACAAGATATTTGTATTGCATACACGCATATGCTAAAATTATGTTGTCTTTGAGTTGACAATTTGGTTTCACATGAAAGGTGTCAATTACACTATGCCTGCTCATGCATTTGGCTATTGCGACCAAATGGAATCGACAAGCTCCGAGAGAAACGTTAGAGAAAGCATTTGTCCTACAAAGACCAATACGGCAATCAGTCGGAACTTTTCTTCATCTATAAAGAAATCAATGAATGATTAATGTGGAGAATAATGATCTCCCGCAATAGCGATGATCATTACGTATCATTCACAATAGTCTTGTCTGTCACTAGGTAGATCACTGGGGAGAGAGGTGAGAAGTGCCGATAGTAATTTAGCAAATGGCCAAGCCAGTGGCGCTGTCCCGGTGCAAGCGTGCCGTTTTAACTTGTCCAGTTGCATACTTTATGAGTTCCCCTGTATGGTCATGAACATGGGACACCATACACCGCTATACTTTGCTTTGACAGCAGCGAAATGTTTATTTAATACATGGAAATCCCCGATTCCTCGATTCATTGGTAATACACGACCGTCTCAGTCTCTTTGGCGCGACCCACAAATCCTTTCATTTTTTCCATGCTCGTACATTCTCGACCGTGTGATCATTTTTCCTCTCGGAACAGAACATTAGAAACAACGAAGTATATTTACTCTTGATGTCCGTGCGCAATTGCTTATCATTGTACATGCTTAGCTTAGTACATAAAACGAACTAATTGAAAGAATTTTCAAGTTTTGTGCGTTTTACAAATCTTTTGGCTTAAAATTATCTTTTTATACTTTATCTTTATATACTTTTGTGACAAATCAAGATTAATCTTGCATCGATTGATTGGACTCCAACATATCACGGTTTAACGGTACAAGAATCGTAAACCAAGTATGCGATAGTATTGTTATGCTTTATATCAGTCAAGTAAGGACGATAAAACATGATCTAAATACTCTTTCTGGAAATAAAAATACAATGGGCATTCCAGAAGTTGACAAAAATATGTGCTTTGCTAAAATACTTTCAAACACATTATATCTATGAGCATTCAATATGTGAATATTCATCGGCAGTTCACAAGGTCAAATTTATCATACAACATTCGTTTAATTATCGTTTAACATCTTAACGTTCTGACGTGACATGATCAGGGTTAATAAATGTTAATCACGGCGTGGCAAGAATATTAATTAATCGGTATAACGGTGCACAGGTCGTTCGGCATAATGTTGCAATAATTTACCGATGCCGTGTCCAAACCGATATCACAAATGCTCGAGCACAAGATCAGAATAAAGTGGATCACCTTCGTCCGGCTGACCTAACTTGTGGAGTCAAATTATGCTGTTGTCGGATTGGTATTGAGTCCTCGGCTGTAGAACTCTTTGATCTTCCGAAGCTCATCCAACCATGTCGAAAGGAAATACGCGGGAAAATGTAGGTATTAACTTGAAACACGAATCGTTTATATAATTACAGAACAATGCGAGCATCCCGTCAACTGTACGCATACACGTACACACGCAAATACACGCACATACTAATAACTTAATCTATCGTCTGCCTTACACATCGCATCATCCTCCTTTCGTATACATCGGATAACTCTGGCTTTAAGTGGAATGAAAAAACTTAGGCAAAAGAAGGTCGATCGCAATTGATTGTGAAATTGGATTGCGAATAAAAGACATTGTAGTACTGTACGCAGTAGGTATATAGAAGGGACGTCACGTAAGAAAGTTATGAATGCGGCTTGTATTGAGCATCGTTTATAAGAGAAGGTAATGGATCCATTCAAATTCAATTCTGTTTGTGAGTGTTCTTACTCAGCCGACGTGTAGGCACACGTCATTTCGATACATCAAATAGAGCCGCTTATCAATCTCTTTTCATTTTTAAACAGTGCAAAGGTAACTTACTATTTAGCCTTATGTTACGCAGAAGTCTCCTTTGAATATTTTAATAATCAAGTTTTCTCCATCGAAGAAAAACTCTTCATAACTGACGTTCCTCATAGTTGTAGAATATTTATAGCTGGACAAGATTGCTCGCACAGGTGAACAGATCGAAAATAGTTTCGTAATGATATCGAGATGATCCTCGTTTTAAGGCGTGAAATACATATAAAAATGTTACACGTAGACAACTATCTGATTAGAGTAAGAATGTATTATTTCCATAATTGAAATGATTCTTATATAGGAATGCGTTGCCGAGACATGAGAAAATACGTAATAAACTTTGCCAAAATGATTTTCGGTTTTGTTTCGCACTTTACTCGAAAATTGACTGGAAATTTAGGTACAGTTACAATTGTAGGCGAGGCTAACATGTTAAACACGCAAGTGGGTTAATGAAGTTCATACAAGAGAAGAGAGACCGAAATACATTTACATACGTATATTTACATTTTACAATCTGACAGATATTTCTGATATTTAATGCTGATGAACGATCCATCCTGGACTTCAGACAGTCAGTATCGATGGAGAAATTCGGCTGCAACTGCACTTGGAAAGTGAGCGGCCCCACTATAGATATATTTGGCATCTGTTTCTTTGAGCCATTGCCATACTTTCGTGCGTAACAAGTAGCGTACTTTTCAGTTCCCCTTCAAACATTATACATAGATTCCCGAAACTAGAGCAGCTAGAGCGTTTTCCTAGAATCTAGAAAAGTATACATCGAAAACAAAGAAAATTGCCTGATTGTTTCACAATAAATAAACAAAATATAAGTGCGCATTATTTGAAAATCACTACGCTTTGAGTATATCTTTGTATCGCGTGTTGCCCGCAAAATTTTGCTTAATTAATCACTATAGACGCAAAACACAATAGAGAGCGCGAGTTTTAAAATGTTCTTCTTCGTACGCGAGTGCAATTCTTGTCCGTCTTGCACGTGAAATTAGTGGTTAGAATGTAAGTAGGAAAGGAGATTAATGTTGCTGTCGGTAACAAGAAAATTCCCCATAATCGTTCGATTGGAAAGTGCACCCGCTGAAATGTAAATGAACAACTGCGGCGTAAGAATGGCATTTTCATCAGGGGACGGCAAGAATATTTTACACATTTAATCATCTAACTTTTCCAATCAGGTTCTATCTTAAATTTTCTATCATTTTCCTTAATTCATTCTAAGCAGAGAAAGGACTTGTTACATCTACATAATTACTCTCGTTATCCCAGATTAGAGATCTTGGTCAAAATGATACTCCAGCATACTCATAATCGATGGCGAATCAGGATAGAAGGGCACATCCCTTCGAGATCAGGAAAGGCAAGATCAGAAAGACAGAAGACCATTTCCTGGAGACGAAGAAGAAGAAGAAGAAGAAGAAATCTGGTAGTGGAGGAGGAAGAGCTGGCCTAGAAACGGTGGTTCTCCGATCTCCGATCTGTTGGTGGGTTTTCAGGCTTCTGTCCATCGCTCCACCTCCCGTCCAGCTACCCCTTCTCCGTTTGACTGACCGTCGTCGTCGACGATGATGGAAATGGTAAATAGCCCATGGAGAGACTCTCGAGTCCGCGCCTCCACTGGAAACGGGAGCACGCCACGTGAAAGTAGGAAGGGGAGGCTATAGCCGGACCGACGTCGCTTCGTGCGCCTCAGTCGTTCGTGGACCTCGAAGGACGATAGAGGTCGAAGAGGGCACTTCCTCCTCTCCTTCCTCACGGCGCCACCACCATCACCTTCTTTCCGCGCCTTTGGCCTTATCCTTTTTAACCGGCGGCGAGAGCACGAACGTCGTCAACGCACAATAAGATAATCGTTCGCAGCCGTCCGCCTACTGCACTTCGAGAAAATTGACTCATAACGACGTCGTTGATACACGATCGTGACAAACATCTGAACGGATCGTCGACAATACGAAGGATGCAGCGTCACATCTCTCTCCTCGTTGGGATCATCTTGCTGTGTTGCCTTCAAGGTCGGTATCGCTTTTAACCTCTGCACTAGATCGTGTCCCACTCTGGTGAAAGTCGCAACAGGTCGACCCACCTTTTCGTTCAGACGTTCCTCTCTCTCCTGTACCTCATTTCCTTTCTTTCTCTCTTTTTCACGTTCTTCCGTTCTTTCTTCTTTTTTCTTCTTTCGTCTGTTTCAATGATTGCGGTACTCTGGCCGAGAAATTAATCGATAATTCGTTCCCGTCTACTGCAGATTGTTTCGGTTGGCGGTTTCACGGTTGGCTAATTAAGAAATAAATGAACTCGCCGCGATGCACGAATAGACAGGTCCATTCATTATTCCGTGTAAAGCAGTCAGCCGTCCGATGGAGAGTAAAAGCACGCTCGACGATTCCTGTCGGATGCGTAATAGTGATCGATATTGGGTTGAAGTAATTCGTGCAGAAATATTGATGTCACGAAATACATGTCACACATGAATTTGCATTTTCAATTTCCGTTTTCGCTCTCCAATGCTTTGTAAACATTCGTGTTTCCGATGCATTGGAATAAATTTCAATATCTACGTCATATTAGGTAGAGCAGTTATGTATGTAAATGCACCATATGCACAAACGTGTGGCTTTTGGGTGGGAATTGTCAAATTGGATCAGTTAACAAGCAGGAAAGCTCAAATTAGTAATCAGCATCGCGGGTTAAGAAAGAAACGTCAACGCTTTTTTCTTCTTCTAACAAAAGAGCAAGTCCTTCCGGAGTGATACCGATGTTCCTGATGTATCGACTGTATCTAAAGCTTATTCCTTTTTCTCTTTTTCTCGGTAAATGGCTTTGGTCGGAGTACCCATTGAATTCTCGGCAGGGAGCCGGTATCTCTCTATGGCGAAGTGCGATGCTCTTTCAACCGAAGGGGGGAAAAAAAAGAACCAATGGTTTTTCGTTTTAATCTCCAGCATGCTCGCAGCCTCGTGCACGAGCCGACTCACGGGGGCGAGTTCCTTCCTTTTCTTCTCTCGCTAACTTTGCGTATACACTCCCCGAATTCTCTCGAGTGTGTACTGACGTTACTAAAATAATATATTTGCTGTTTCATATTTTTTTCTCATCGATGACCAACGTGCCAATCGAGCGATTATCGATTAATTTATTAAGAGAAAGAAATAAAAGAAATGCGTCCTCGTTCTCTTCATCAAATTGATTCTCGCGAGATTTTCTTGCGCAGCGAACACATCGAATAATTTCACTTTATCTTTATCTTTGTCTCTACTGCTCCTTTGAATACGAAAACACATTTTTTGCCATTAAGGATAAGGTGATTTTATCAGGCGTATCTTATAGTTAATTTACTACAAGTACGTGAAGGATCTCATAATGGTACAATCGAATGTTCGACCAGGCACATATAAATCGTGAAACGGCAAGTCGGGCTGACTCGCTTAATTAAGTATGCTAATCGTCTCAAAAACTCGCTTATACCAGCGACCCTGAAAATTCCACGGAACGAAGCGTAAAAGAGAGAAGTTGTCTTTTATTGTTCACTTCGCATCTGAACGTATTAGATTGAAATTGTATTCCATTAGGAATAATGCGGTTTATATTTGCCTTTAAATACCTTCTAATCTATCGGCTTGTAACAATAGCAAATCCCTAGACACGAAAAAATTAGTTGAGCTAGTATTATGTAATTTCACTAACTGTTCAGTAGGCTTTCCTAATGAATTTTATAATGTCTTGTAACAAGATTGTATATTGATAATGATTACACGTAGAGTAATTCGAATAACACGAATGACTTCGATATTTAATATTTCTTTCCCAATGATGAGATTTTATTACAATTTTAATAGTTTGTTATTTATACTTTTAACTTTCATGTGTACATGCAGCAGATGTACTGTGTAATAGCGTGCAGTAAATGCACGCCGTTGCATGAGGAAACATACGAAACGAGAATGGATCGAAGTGTAATAACAGACGTCAGAAGAGAATTTATGCGTTCCTTTACGGAGAAGACATTGCCGCAAAAATGCTCCTTTTCGTGAGATTTGTACCCTACCATTATGGCATCAGAAATACAATAATAATGTCCAGTCTTTAAGAAAAGGTTTTATATAGAAGCCTCTTGAAATTTTGTTTTGGATACTTTTCTTCCCTGAAATCTCGTTTCCTCCTATCATTTCTTTTCTGTTTCTCAATGAAAAGAGAATATTTCTCTCGATGCGAGGCCGCATTCAAGGATTCTTTCCTCCTTTGATCGAATATCGCAGTAAACAATATAAATCCCTCTGTGAATAATCCTGGAAGAAGTAGTCTTGAAACGAGCAAATTTGCTCGTTCAATATCCAAGATTTACGTTTGAAGTTGCAAACACGTTTCATGTTTCATTGAAAGTCGTGAAACGTTTAGCCAATTGGTTTGTATTGAAAATGATTTGAAAGCATCTGAATAGCCGTGAGGCGTTTCAATAAAAGATGATCTTCTAAAAGCGTTACGGTTTCGGTTCATTGACTTTTCAACGTGTTCAAATTCTCGTGACCTGGTTCCTCGTCATCCGTTCCTCCGGGAAACTGTCGAGCTTGAGATTAAATTGACATACGTATATATTGTTCTCGCAAATGAAATTACCACAGCATAGAAAGAGGATAATAGAAAAAAGGTAATGTTCACTGACTTGTATTCTGCTGGTCCATCGTTCCGTCGACTATGAAGCGTGTTTTCACGCTCGGCAAGACTTCACGTTTATCCGAGTGGAAAAAAAGAGCATGCCGCTTTTTCAATCGATTTTATATATATATATATATATATATTCATACGCGGATTAACAATCACCTTGTGATCGTGAATAAGCGAAGAGGCACCGGGTACGGCAAACTTCATTCGTCAAATGGTAACAGTTACCTATTCGGCTTGATCCGATTCGATAGTTGTTGATAATTAATTTGTCGCACGAATAGTCCAGAGACCTGGATAATTGCGATCGTTTAACATGCAAGGTTCGAACGTGATTGTCGGAAAAGCGGAAAACATTGTACGCGTGCCAATTAGCACGTGTCTGTTCTATAATTACACATGTAACGAACAATTACCTGCTTAGACATTCTGTTCAGTGGTATTCAAAGAAACTCAATTACCTTCGCACGTATTGAAATCATTTGCAATTAGAGAAAGGAAAATAAGAAATCAGCACAAAGAAGAACTATACGATCTCTTTGGGGAAATGGATCATCACACGGTCGGTAATGACCACGCCTACGCCCCAAACACGAAGTTTTTATATGTTCTTCGTGCTCCGCGTCCTTCGACTTAAATCGTAATTCCTTTCTTCGGAGATTGACCAGCCTTTTACCGTTATTCGAAAATACTTAGAAAATATTTGTCTGGCCTGGTTTTGTGACACCAAAACTAGACAGTAGCTGCATTTCACGTTGTGAAATAGGCCCTCGTGCTATACCTCTAGATCTAGCGAAGATCAGTTTTTCTCCCTTTTCTAAAATATAACTCCTCATATCCCGATGGTACTTGAACGAATCGCTTTATGTGAATATTTATATTCATTTTAATGCGACAATAAATTCCTCACGATACTCAGAAAGATATATAAATTGAACATTATATCGAAGAGAGCGCGAGAATGTTTAAACGTTTTTCGTCTTGTTTGGTACTGCGTCTTACTTCTTCAGTTCTATCATTTTAACTTTTTTCGATTCTACAGGAAACATTGGAGAATTTTGTAAACGTATTTGTGTAAAATATGTTGCTAAAAACTATCACACGAGGGTGATATTTTTTTATTACTATTAATTCAACAGCAATCAACATTAATTTTAATCTTTCCTCTGACAGCCTTTTTACTTAGCAATTACAAATATTTTGTCTATCTTTTTTTGACATTTTCTTTATTTTATTTTGATAATCTAAAACTATCAATCCCGCGTGGAATACGTTACAATATAGATATTTATTCCAGAAATCTTTTGTTATACATATGTTGCTCTAAAGTATTTGAGGGTGGTATTTTTTTATTACTTTTTACTCTTTTATATTATTGTATTTTTATTTACTTTTTTTTTTATTCTTTTATTCTTTACTAATATTGTTCCCGAGTTGCAAATACTAATGAGATATTACATATTTGATCATCTCTTTCTCGAAAACAACATGGTACAAAATTTTCAAATTTTGCAAATATTAGTATTCTCCTAAATCATACTTTTGTCATATATACACTTCTAATCCATTTTCTCGAAAATCGGATCGAAAGGCTTAAATCGTAATACAGTATATATTGAGATAAATATTGGAAAAATTCAATTCAAGGAAAATTACTAGGAAATTTATTTTCGTTTCTCCTATGTTCGCAATATATAAAAAAAAAAATCATCTAATAGCACGAGGAGGAATTTGATTCTTCGGTTCTTAAGTTTTTTCGGCCGTTCGAAAAATCTTTGTCGCGTAATAACTTATACTTGTATATGTGATGCAAAAGTCGAACAGGCTGCTAAGTAAACGGTGCCGGAGAGATGCGTAAGTACGATTTTATGCTAAGTGGAAAGGCGTCTGTGCACCAGGTTATGTACCATCGGTTGGAGAGCACGCACTGGAGATGCTATCGAAACAGTTTCCTCGTCGTGTGTCGACAGTATTTGCACATTGTACAGCTCCTAGGAAACGTAAATTATTCATTAAACTTGCAAACGAAACGCAGTCACGTTCCCTTCGTTTAACATCAATTTTTCATCTTGGCGCTGGTTGAGAGCCAGGTAAGAATCTTCTTTCGGTTTCCATTCAGGATGTTCCCCCCTCTATCAGGCCTCTATCGCAGGGAAACGTGCATTAAAACACTTTCACGGCGATCGCACCTTTCACTAGAAATTAGATTAAACGGCGCAACCATTTCCACGTATCTCTTTCAAGAGCAGTGTTTTCCTTTTTCAGCTGCGTTAAGCAGCTCGTACGCGCTATTTCGTTCGTACAATGTGGCCCCGTGCCGCGTTTAATGGAACGTATCGGGGAATCTAGTACATCTAGCGTTTTGAATTATTTAGATCGGTACCGGCAGGCCACGCCATTCTTTTCATTCGACTTTTGTACACCGTGTTCATTCTTCATCATCATCATCATCATCATCATTATCATCATCATCGTGACCATCGCAATATTTATTAAGAATAATCTCATCCGTTCTCTAGTTTTTAGTAATTGCGTGATTAATAGAATAAAAGAAACTTGTCAGGATGTGTGTCAGGCAAATAGCACGCTGAGATAAAAATAATTGGAGAAAAATATTGATGTTGCAAGATCATTGGATAAAACGAAAGCATAAATATCGTTCTACATGAATTAACATCGTGGCAAAGGATGCATACGTATTTCATGGTCGAAATGAGTCTTGGCAACGGTTTAAATTCAGTTCTGAACACGACAAGATTCACGTCTCGTAGTTCAAGATCTGTGCGTCTTGTTAAGATATTCTTAACAAGTTCTGCTGGTAGGTTCTACTGATCTAGATCAAATATTCGTGAGCAATATTTTCATGATTTGATAAAGAAAGATTCAGAGGAACAAGAAATTGAAATTTAGATCGATGATTATCGATCAATGTTTCTTTTATTGTTCGATGTATCAATTACTAGACATTGGGCAAATTTTATTTAAAGATAAAAAAAATAACAATTTGAAATAACGAATTAGTCCCACACATTTATTATTTTCGTTTGAAAAATAACTTAGGAAAAGTAACCAAGTAAGTGATCTTGGCTCCAAGTCAGATAAATCATTTACAAATAATCTTTTGGTTAATTCATTGAATTAAAATAATAAATAGTTGGTTGGTCACAGAAGATAAAGTTTATACAATAGAATTAGAATGCAAAGTCAAATGAGAAATCATTTCACTTGATAGCCAAATAATTATATAATTTATTTGAAAAATCACTTGCTTTTTCAAATAAACTAACGGATTTCATTATTTGAAAATAACATCGAGTCAAACAAAACGAAAACATAATTTAAATAATTATTGTTCAAATATTTTGTTATTCAAATATTTGACTGCGATAACGACCCTCGTGGTCGTTTATGCTAATAAATACCGCGTGCTAGATTTCACTTGAACGTGAAAGTCTGGAACGTCAATCGATCAAGGAAAATGACAAACGACCCAGCGAAAGATAGCACTTCGCCATTATCCGTTGTTTCGCGTTATTGCGATCATTAATCATTTTGTGGATCATTTGGAGTCCAAATAGATTGCTATCTATCGAACGGATTTTACCATCGCATCGCGGTTCGATCGGTACGACGAAAAATGAGAAGTCACCGTTTAAATCATCGATCCTCCGATTCGTTTTGCTCCCTTGCTCTCCAGTCCGGCATGTTCTGTTCCCGTGATTAAATTCTCGCAAGGATGCAGAAGATCGTTAAAGATCGGACGACGATCGATCAAAGTTGAATAGAGCTTGCGAGTCAAAACCTTGAACATCTCCGGAGTCATAACCTGATCCTTGGCTCCGTGGAACTGTGCTCCGTTCAATCGATAAACCAGTCCGGTTGTCCTTTCGGGAGCGACACCGTTACCGTAGCTCGATTCATCCGCCGATACTTGACTTACTTCGCTGACCTGAAGACCCAGTGAACGTGTACTCGTGAATTTCAGGCTCGTGTCGGCCATTCCCAATTCATCGTTCTCCATCGTCTAGCCGTTTGTCTATGTTGCAACCTTGCGAGACGGAATTGGCTTGTTGTCTGGCATCAAACGCATTCTCTCTGTCTTTAGTATTGAATTTCTTGGCTCGATTAAGGAAACTCGTCTGATTTTTACGGTTAGAAGAGAGGGGAGGGGGGAGGGATGGAGATTAAGGTTGGCGTTAAGGATTAGCATAGCGTTCCTTCACGATCTCCCACTAGTTTACAACCGATTTGAACAGCGTGGACGAGAGCTGTATCAAGTTATATACCGAAGCAACCGGTAATGATATGCGCATAAAAGATTTCGTGTACTCTTGCGGGAAAGTACTCGCTGAATGTGCGGTATTTACGTCCATGCGGCAAATGAAAATGCACGTCACGTTTTTTCGATGTCAGCTGACTTCAAACGAATTGTCGCGTTAAAACGCGAAGATTCCTCGGACCTTTTATATTACTGCTTTCCCGGAACGATCGAGCTTGTTACCCGACGTCAGCAATCGATTTTACAGCCGAGAAAGCTACAACTGGGGGAAGGATCGAACGAGAGAAATATGAAAATATCGTCGTAATAAAGGAAATTATGATCGTTGCGATTGAATCAGTGCAGAACTAAGATCACTGTTTAACTTCTTCGTACCGATTTCTTTGCTTTTTCCATATTTTCAGTATCTAGTCATAAAACGCAGCGATATATAGTTCGATGTAACTGCAATGCAATCATGTTGAATGGTCTTTCTAGCTGCCAATGTCATCCGAGGAATCTATTATGCGGATCATACTAACGCCATGTTATTTGATAATACCGTATCCGTACATTAACTATAACAAGCAAGGAAGAACTGGTTAATGCTTATCTATTTATTTGCAGTATTATTAGAACATATCTATCTATAGCTGTCGATTTCACGCTCCACTTTTCCGGTTTCCATGTATCTAATGATCTCTCCGGATTATCAGCAAAAAAGCAGCGAGGCTATGACGTGTTCCCTCATTCGAGCGGCGAGAAATCACGCAAATGAGAAAGCCACGAAAGAGGAGTAGAAAACGACCAGAGGCGATCTTGATTCCGGGCGACTCTCGATCGCGTTCGCTCGATCGCGGTTACTCCGTCTGTAATAGTGCCGCGATCGCCAGTAGTAGTCATTTCCGCGATCGAGGGTTGTGAAACCCTGGCCTAGACTTAAGTAGGTATGGAGGTAAGGTCGAGGTCACTTTCATGGCTCCTTCATCTCGAGAATCGGTGGAAATTAATGGCCGCATCGCAAGTTGAAAGCTTTCGCTTCGCTCGCAGCTATCAATGAAGCTGTCGATGTTCGAGATCTCGGACGATCATTCCACTCTGATCGATTAAGTTTCCTCATTCAGCCAGTTGGTGGTGAACCGGTTGCGTTAAATCAGTTTACTCTCCTACTAAAAGAGAAATGAACGCTAGCTAGCTCATATTTGTAGCACGATTTTCGGCTGCGATCCAATAGCAAGTAGGATCGAGGTCGCTTTCGATGTGCATCTGACGCGGTGAAACAGTTGTTAACGCGTTGAACGAACTGAGCTGCGTCGACCTCGCCGAGCTATCAATAGTATACTGTTAATTAAGGGTCGAGGTCATTCTCGTAAAACGTTCACCTCGCAATGAAATTCCTAGCTGATACCTGTTTACATGCCGTCGATCAGATTACAAACAGACGTATAAGATATGATTAGATGATCCCGGGCGATAAATACATAAATTGATAGGTGAAATTGCAAGACTGCAAACGGCTAGGTCGAGCATGTCTTTGTGATTGAAAATTTTTTATCTCTCTTCCAGAGAAGGCGGTTTCTTCGCGTCACGATAAACAAATTCGTTGAACTTAATCGCATTATTTAATCAGCAGTTACGTATCCCTGATTTTCGTCAATTCTATTCGCGATGTCGTCAGTCGTGTAGCATGATGGTGAAAAGTGAAATTTCCCTATTTGAAACCGCATTCCACAAGCACTTCAGTATCATCGATCATACTGTCAACGCTTTTAGCAACATTATTAGATCCATCTAAACAGTAAATCTGTAATGTCCTGAAAGGAAGACCAAATATGTATAAAAAGTTCAATGATCGGTGTGCACGTCACAGCCGGGAGGAACTTCCGTCGGGCCTTCGTCGATAATTGCCCTTTCTCTCCGGAGATGCAGTGATGCGTTTCTTCTTAATCACTCAATATTCCGTCCCTCTTATCTCGTTTTACTCTAATTACCTTTAATATGCAATTTCCTCAAACGCAAACGCGCACACACGGCTTGCTTATACGCTTCTTTCACGCGGTCCTATCCCTCCTCTGGCGTCCGCTATTCAACGAAAAACCTGCAATCCATCAACTTTAAGAAAATTTTGAATTACATACGACGGCTTACGCTCACTACCGCCGCCATGTGAAACATCCTTATGAGATTCCAAAGGCTTTTATTACTGGCACGCGGATATTCAGCCAAGCATGATGCACGCTTTTAGACGTCACGTTCCCCGCGGCGCGAAATCGATCGTACGAATTGTCTGTAATGCATTCGCCACGAACGCCACGGAATCCCCATTCCGTGGATATTTATATAATAAGGACAACTTTAACGAACCTGTGTTTAAGGAACCGGCCCGATATTCTTCATTCGTAGCAGGATAACGTTACAGGCGGACCGCGTGTCCTCCCAGTCCCGTTATCCAAATCCACGCGAAAAACGTAGCCACGTAAACGCAAGTGCGGAGAAGATTGAAATTGAAAAAAAATTACAATTAGTAGGCGGCATAATTCTGTGCGTTACCGTTTCTATGTGGTCAGAATCTGTCCTAAAGTATTGTTAGCGGCGCGACGTGGCGACGATCTAGCCGAATGTTAATTCGTTCACGGTTCAGAGCATCGAGTTTAAAGGATTCGTGACCGCGAGCGACGATTTCACGGTAACGCGAGATGTTAATGCGAATTCTAGTCTAGCCAGTAACACATGTCAGACGAGCGTATATTGGAGTCCGAGTATCCATTTATATTTTTATTTCCCCCCCTCCTCCCCCGGTGACAGCCGATAACGCGTACGCGCCTGAAAAAAAAAAAAAAAAAGAAAAAACCGTTGTACCGATAGTGTGTATAATAGTGGTCAAGGTGTTGGACGACATAAGCATCGAGATGAAATTTCTGAAAAGATAAAACCGAGCAATGAAAACGTGGCGCGCAATGTTCGCGCCGGCACGCAACACGCGGAAGAGAAAGGTAAGAAATCGCAGCACGCGACGCAACGGATGATTGAAACTTCAGTCGATCGCCGATCATCGCAATTTTCTGTTTCGCATCGAGTAGAAAAGTGCTAGCGCGTACGCGTTGGAATTTTCCATGCGGTGCGAGGGGGGAACGAGCCGCGATGAAAAAGCGCGCGGACGATCGTTAAAAAAAGAAAAAAAAAAAAAAAAAA
>CAJDYZ010008965.1:45369-57210 GCA_903986555.1 Heterotrigona itama
GTTTCTGACGGCCTCTGTTAGTGTTCGTCGATCGTTTTCTCGATATTTCCGGACTTTGCCTCGAACAGAATTGCAGAGGATCGAAGGGGGGAAAATTCCTCGGACTTTACAACCGAAGACAACTATAAACCTCTTGAACGCTGGCATCCTTTACCTCCGCGCTCATCCTAAATCGTTCGAAATGGCCTTGTTAAGACGGAGCCGTCGAAAATGCATTGCGCGGTGGCGGGTGTTGGCACTGCGGCAGAAAGGAAGGAGAAGATGAGATTCTCGAAGAAAGAGAGGTCCAACAGTGGGCAAGGATCTCCGGCGAACGAGGCTCGCTTAGCTCGAACGAGTAACCTCGAACGAACGATTCGCGACCCAGTTCCCATCGAGATACAGAAGACGAAGGAGAGGGAAGATGGTCCACAGGGAGGAGTGCCAGGTCGGCGCGTTAACTTGGCGAATAAATTATCCAAGGAGGTCGTGCTGGTATTTATCGCGCCACGTCCCGCCGCGTGTCGCGAAATCACGGCCAACCCGTACACGCAGCGACCCCGAAGCAATTAATTTCGTGCGGGGGATGATCTTTGAACGTCTGCTGGCCTCGAGCGTGTCTACAGTTACCGTGTTTGCCACCGCCGTGTTTGAAAATTGAGATTGCCAGGTTTAACTCTGAACTCCATCTCGCTCTTAAACGGATAATTTCATTCGCCGAGACCTTCCCTTAGCCTTTGTAAATTTTTATCGATGGCACGGTTAGATGGAAGGTAGAATTCTACGAGGAAGAAGTAAAGCGAAAAAAATGCAAAGTAAAATTTGCTCGACGAAGCTTTGATTTATCAATTACTCTTACAATTGGTTTGGCTAACTCTGAACTGGTCAGAAACGAATAATGTACAGGAAGTTATTCTACAGAATGACTGAAGTTACTCTATGAGAATTCCAATAGGAAGAGACGCTTCGCTTTCGAGAAAATTAAATTTTAAAATTGATCAAATACACGTTTACTGAGTTGATTCTTCATTAAACGCGTTCAAAAGTCTACTTCCTTAGGAACCGAGGTCGTAATTTGAACGGAACAATCTTATTTACACTTTTGATGTGGAATAATCTCATATCAATTATTAATTCCTATCTAGTCTAGAATTAATCAAATTCAAATTTACTTGATGAATATTCAAGCTCGATTTCCTCGAAAATGACGCTTCATTTGCATCCTTTCCTTTTTTCTGGTAGAGTCGCACTGTTTCCAATATTACTACCACGAAGTATGAATGTGCCACGGAAATGGCCCAGTGATAGTTTGGCCAAATGTTGGACAAATGAGCGCGCGTAATCAGTCCCGCCGTATATTCGAACATTTTCCCCATCGGCAGCCCTTTGATATCTGTTAGATAATTCTCTCATCTTTAATTAGTCCATTGTGTACCGTTGAGTTGGCCGGATGCTCCTAGAAATTCAAATAGTTCCCTTTGTTGTCGCGTCTCAAGTACTGATTCTCGGTCGCAACAAAGCTGGAATGTGGATTTCCCCTGTTTAACGCGATCAACGATCAACGTAACCGTATCTTCGATGACCAGGGAAATATCTGACTCATGTTTGCTCTATGGTCACACGCACAGATTTCAGTTTGCGTAACAAAGTTTAAAGTCAATTGATTCTTTCCTTCGTTTGGCGAAAAATTTGGTTCAACGTGAGATTTATAAACACGTAGATTTTAACTCTTATTCGTCTCTCGTTTTTCCAACTCAATTTGTTCATTGTCAAATTGTGTCAAATTAATATTCACAGTGAAAGGATAAGTAGTTGAATTTGCAAATTCTTTTATTAAGTAGTAGATGGACTAAATTTCTATTCAATTGTGTACAAGATTCACACTCTTTTAGTTCAACATTATCGCCATTTATTTTGGATTTTCTCTTGTTTGCAACTATATTTAAAACTATAGACATCTGCACGTATAGGAAACGCATAATTGTAGTATAATAATTAAAACCAAATGCATTGTCAATCAAGCAGCTTGAAATTATTTGAACGTTACTTGCAACTCTGTTATCAAAAATGTCGAAAAACGTCACAAATGTATTTACGTGCTGTGAAATAATATAACATTTCGCGAGAAGAAGCTTGACGATCGAGGACCGGTACGATTATCCAGCTGTAGGGAAAGCACGCATCGTTTAACCGCGCACACCGCGGGTAGAAAATCGATCGCCAAAAGTTTTTCATTTGCGAGCGCATGCATTCCACGTACACGGTAGCTAGCTACGTAACCGCACTGGAAGAAGTTGAGTTTATGCGTTCGCTTAGCGGCATTCAATAAAGCGAACATCTATTGATTCGGAGCAACCGATACGTTCGACGGAGAACGTGGCAGCGCAACGATCGGAATACCGAAGAGCCGAATTAATCAAGGGTAATATAAGACCGGCTAAATACGGCATCGCGCCTGTGCTCTCTAAGGCTTCCTTTCGAGTCCGTTTACCGATTGAGTTACGGTCGGAGCGTTCCCCCGGAATACAAGAGTATCCACGCGTTTCTACCAAGCTGACTGGCAATTTTATTTGCATTCTAAGAATCGGTTAGAGAAACTTTCACCCTTTGCCGATCTGTTCGCGAAATTTTCTCTGAATTCTCGCCTTTGTTCCCATTTGTTGATCAATTTGCGGCCCAGTTTTACCATTTCGTGCGTCATTACATGTTCAACTACGACTCATGTATCTATATATGCTCACAATGCACAGGCGATTTGTACATTAAGAAACAAACGCTGTTGAATGAGCTTATAACTCGTGAAAAAGAAATATGTTGGAAATAAGATGAATTTTCATCGTCTTCGAATTTCCATTTCATGTCGATCGTTAATATTGTTTTTATTTTATTGGGTTTGCTACGAGAAAATGACAAACAGCAGTCAGAAAAAAGTAATTAACTCGTGAATTATCACTGTTCTAGATTTTAATGTATAGCATATATATATTGAAGCACATGCACATGAAAAAGAAATGCAGTAATATAAATAACTCTGACCTCAATTTCAATTCACATATGTTAACTTCAATTTAATTTTAATTTATAAATATATTATATATATTTAATTATATATGTGTATGTGTGTATTTGTACATGCATTTAATTTTAATTTTAAATTTAATATAATTGGTATATATAACAATGTACAGTTGAAACACTCGAGAAACTATATTTTGAGCATAATTGTGTACGAAACGAAAAGAATCATCGATTTTCTCGAAGAAGTCCCAAATGGAAGAAATCTTTTCGCAAGGAATCGTTACACTGGCACTTGTATATCACTCTTCACGCTCGTGTTATTAAAAAAAAAAAGTACGAATTAAATCTCACGTTCATTAGAACAACAGAGAGCGTTCGATCCGTTGTTCGACTAGAGCTTTACTCCTTTACGACCTGCGCTTCCAATTGTATCGGGAACGCGAATCGAGTTGCGTTGGGCGCTTACGCGAAGATAAGCCAGCGTAAAAGCGGCCTATCGTGGTCAATCATCGACAGATTACCGTTTAATTAATCCGTCGAATTCGTTTTTGCGGAATCATCGCCGGTACAATGGCGGCACGCCGGCCCCGTTTATTCGCGGGGAATTAGCGGCCTCGAAACGAAACCGCACGTGCACTTGTAATTGCGTCACGCCGATCCATCGACGACATAGTTTTATGGGTTATTACGGTATCAAACAGACTTGATTCTCTCTTGCAAGCATAGATCCATAGTCGGCCGCGTTTATTTATTTTCTGTCTTTGCTAGTCATCCGCAATTTATTATTTCGATTTTTGACTTTGTCGTTCATCCAATGAACCGTTTAATACAGAAACGTGCGTCGTTCGTTCGTAATTTTTTAGTTATTGAAACAGGAAAGAGACCCGTTGCTTGTACTTCTTATGGGTGGAACTCTGGATTCACGCTCGATATATTATTATAATAATTTGGTATTTTTGATGTCACGCTGTAACAGAATTAGAATTAAAATCGTAATTTCTTAATTATTTCATTATTGCAGCAAATGAGTGATGTGTTAGATGAGACTATATGCATTATTAGATTGTTTTAAATATTTTAGCTTTGGTATATTTCGTAGGCATGCAATATAAGTACATTGCAACCATTATATGCAGTACCATATCAAAATAAAACGAGCATTCCGTTTTATTAAACTGTTATTTATTACAAAAAAAGAAATTAAGGAACGCAAACAGTACTTTTTATATATTTAATTTCTAGAGTTTTGATTTCTTATTTTCTGATTTTTATTAGATATTAAATCTACATATTTCAGATTAATCGAAGGATCTGGTAACAATAACTTTATCTTCTTACAAATAATTTTTAAAGTCAAACTGTACTAGCACTCTGTGTTCCTGATCTTTATGTTCATCATGTTGAATTCTTCAAAACAGTAAATCAGTACTATGTCAACACATGTTCATTTTATTTTGATATAGCGTATGTAGGTAGTATTCGTACGATGCCACGAACGAGAGATATCTCGCATGTTTCTTTATTAGTACTTAACGGGAGCCATAGATTTATGTTTTTTCGTGCTGACCTCCTAAAATGGGCCACGTAAATTTACGTAATTGAAATATTAGATATGAAAATAAATAATCTCTAAGAATTTTAATAAGAATGATGCTAATTTAGCAAACTTGCAACGCTTTAAAACTTTGCATGCATTTTTCTTTAATTTCCTCGATCCCTTAAATGTTAGGGTAAGAGTTCTGTTCCTGTTGAAGAAAAATCAGTGCAAACTTTGTAACAAATTTTCTTGTTGAAAGCGGCTGATTAAATATTTTTTGTCCGGAAAACGTAATTTATATAAAGAAACTAGTTATTTTTTGTAGCATCACGTGTTATTTCACGCTTCAAATTATATCATATGCGAGTGAAATGAACAAAATCGTCTCTGAAATGAATATGTTTTTCACTTAATATCTTCCGTGGGATTTCGTGAATTGATTTTTTTTTTCATTAATTAAAATTCTCGTTTTAATAAGGAAGTACGCAAAATATCCCATTTTCGGCATCATACGAGCTACATTGTGTTATGAAATATCTCGTCTGCGGTCGAGAAGCGGTTAAAGTCGATGTACAATCACTGCCTCTAGGGATCGGTTTATCCAGATACAATTTCCACAGGTTATGTATAATGACAAGGATTTACTAAATCTCAGCCAGAAAATACTAGCCGTGATAAAATTGCACGAATGAAAAAATATAGCGGAATGGAATTATGACCCAAGTCGTAATTATTTCTCGAGGCTAAGGTAAAAGAAAATGTTATGGAACGTTCCAATAAGTTCTGTTTGAAACATGGACCGTGGAACTTTTTTTTAAATCGTTCTTACATTATATTATAATATATTATAAACACCAACGAGGACGATAAAATTTTGAGTTTCGATAGAACTTGTAGTACAATATGAAAATAACAATTCCAATAACAATTCATTCATCAATGTTGAATACAATTCAATGAATAATATACTGCAACAATATTGAATAGTTAGGGCAATTAAATTCATATTCTGAATGTACTATTTATTTGCAACATTCAGGTAGATAATTTAGAATTCAAAGCTTATTTGAATTTCTCTTTGAACGAGCCATAGAATCCAAACATGATATTCATAAAGTAATATATGTTTTGATCATCATTATTGATTAGATTGTCTGTTATTGCGTCATAATTAAATTTGAATCTTGAATAATATATATTATGCAATATTATATAATATTATATTAAACAAAGCTAGTATCTAATAGGTTAGGTTCCTCATCTTTTTTTTAATAAACGTGTCAGAGTAATTTATTTCCATGAATAGAATTATTTTAAACGAAAGATATATTAATAGTTTTAAAGATAGATATATGCATTAAAAATGCATTACAAGGAAAATCTTGATTATTAATAATATCATGCTGAAAAAACATTAGTAACAAATAAGTTAGCTGTCAGTTAGTATGTTGTAATTGTACGCACGGAGCAGACGATTTATACTCACATTTAAGAAATTTATAAAATTACAGAAAACCTTCATATTTTGCTTTTTATCTCCTTCGAACTTGCGCAACAACCATTTTCTCCTGAGTATCAAATTCTCCAATTAATTCCCTTCCAAATTTCGTTGTATCTTCGTCCGCAGCGCGCGTACACTCGTTCATTTGTTCGAAATCGGAATATTTTTCTTCTTTCGAACTCTACATGCGCGGAAGCGTTTTCCCGTCGCGTAAAAACATCTTGCACAACCATGAGATGCAATAAATACGTGGGAAATTATTATTCAGATTTTTCGACCGGGCGCAACAGAGACAACCACGGACAGAATTGAATGGACAAACTATTAAAACAAAAAAAGAAATTCGCCGGTTTACGGGGCGACCGCAGCTGAAAACTCCAACTGTCGGCCATCCGCCTGTTTCGTTCGCGTAAATTCAACGACGCGCCGACACTTTTATTTCCTCGCTTGCCCTCGCAGCTACGCACACTGTCGCGCAAATTCCCCTGGGAATTCGACGTCGACCAAACACGAACTGGCGTCGTCTCCTCCTTATTTGCTGCGTCGTTGCGTGCCAGACTTACGGAGGCATTCTTTTCGTCAGTTTTCATCATAGTGCGTTCCATATTGCCTGCACCCCTCGAATAACCGGTTACTTCGACGCTGGATCTTCCACGTAGAAACTTTTCTATTGTCCGTTTTCGAGAGTGCTATCCATCTGTGTTTGCACTTTCATTCTCCGCGTGTGCATCCCCATTGAAAAGTTTTCAGAGCGTGTTAAAATTTTAAAAGAAATAACGACTTCCTTGGATAAATATTTTATTCGTGGCGTGTTGACATTTTCAAATATTAAAAAGCACGACTACACTTAGAAATGATGCTTACAATTGCAATGTTCGTAGAAATAAATATGCTCGAGAGTTTTGTGCATATTAGTATTTCACATTGAGATTCCGATTCTTTAAGAACAATCGCACATGGAAAGAAACACATGATCGGATGATAACAGTAATAATTAGAATATGTACATGTACAGAATTACATGTCTAATGAAATCGCAATTCAAACGAGCGAAGAAATTGATTCCATCGGACAATAACATAGTTCTGTTTTTTTTCTTTTTTTTTTTTTTTAATTAATTTCATCTAACAGGAACACTTCTGAATTGGAATATACACTCGGAATGTGAAACAGTTTGGTTAATGGATCGTTCGATAAATCGAACAACATCAATGTAAGCTATTCGATACACGATTGTCTTTTTGGCGTGAAATACTTGTCGCGTTGCGAACCGCAGCCCGAGGAAGCCGAAGCAGCTGCAGAAAACGAACGAAAGGACATTTCACCCTGTGAAAAATCTCGAGTGTCCACCGTGTGCCTTCGATCGGAAAAAGATAGTCGTTCCCCTGTGAAAGCCCCGAGGTGTGTCGCTGCAGGCCAGTTTGTATCGCACACGCGGGACAAAAACAGAGCGCGAGGGCTAATTCGCGACGTCGCGTCGTGCCCGATAAAGTCAGCCGATCGCGATGCTTGGCTGCAGCTTAAAACAGCTTTTAAAATCCGGGGAGCCGAGCCGATATCGGCGAATGTAAATACGCTAGCGTGGCTCCGGAGGATCGAGGAACGAGAACAGGGCGACAGGGGGATGAGGGTGACGTTCGCGGTGAACAGAGGGGCTTGCTCGGTCGGCTTTTCCCCTTCCCCCCTGCCCTTCCGATTCGCCTTTTTATTCGCTCGAATCGTGTATCCAAGCTCGCAAGTGGATAGCCGGCCGCTGGAACGCGAAACAAAAGAGAATGAACCGAAGAATATCCGAAAACAATACATTGTGCCAGCGATCGACTGACTATCACCCATTTCCAACCACCACGAAACAAGCTACATAAATATCCCGGCTGCCGAGGATGTTCGGTATGATACAGTGCGAGGCTCTAACCGAGGCAAAGATACCGGCTGCTTCTTGCCAGATATTGCTTTCCAAGAATCTATCTCCCTTTTCGGTTTACGTACCCCTGATATTTATTGGAAATAATACCAGGGTGTTCTCAGGTAAAACTGCACACACGTGCAGCGTCGTTCGAAAGAGCGAATGTTAGTTATGATAGATTGGGATCCTAAGTGGGATTACATGATTCATTAATTATTTTATTTATTTATTTATTTAACGGATCTAGATACAGCGAAATATATAGAGAAAAGAAGAAAGACATAAGAACGTTTTTTCTTTTTTTTTTTTTTTGGAAAACAGTGTATTACTATGGAGTAGTCAACATTATTCGTGGATGTGTTAGTCAGTTTTGGAATATTGGATCGAGTAGTAGGTTGATTCCATTCTTAAAAGAAGTACAAGTCCAGTCAAGTAATTATAAATATGTACTTCTTACTAAAAAAATTCAAAAATTCAAAATTTGTATATTCGGATAATTTTTGCAACATGCTTAAATTTCTATATTAGATAGAACGAATTTATTACTCAACGTAACTAGTTCGATTCGATAAATAAATTTTAATTTATAAAATCCACTTGCAGAACTTACAGAGCCGTTTTATCGCTGAACTTGTTGTTGCAAGATAATTCGTCAATATCAATGACTTTTAATTTCTGAAATTTCACTAGTAATTAGACTACAAATAACTAACGAATGTAATTGAAGGAATTGTTTTACGCATCGTGACGTTTATTTCAAACATCTCACATATTTTTGCATATTATTGCATCCATCGTTTCGTCAACTACATCCGAGCAACATTAGCTTAATTGTGCAAATGAATCCAGAATACGATACGTTAAAGTAGATTGTGATCGCGCGAACTGCTGCCTCAGTTTCTGACAAAAGGGGGCAAAGACGAACTCGTTTTCGACTCGCGTCGTGTTCCAGCTGATAACAGAAGGTGGGAAGGTGGAAAGTGTATGCACAGAAGTTGTTGACAGAAGCGGAACAGTAACGCACCGAGATGCAACAGGAAACTGCATGCAATGTGTGCGTTAAACTTACGTGGCGAACAGAGGGCAGATACGGATCGTTGAAGAAACCTCCTTTATAACAATCATTCCAGTAATGTGAATCGCGTTCCTCGAAATCTTAGATCGCGATAATCGACCGTGATACGGGTAGTCTGAGTGAAAATCACAGCGAAACCTCGAACGTTACTGGAACAGTGGCGTTGTTTGCGCTGCATGCCTCGAGCAACGATTCCCGCACATATCCTTGTACCCCTGAGGGTCGCAGAATTCGAGGTTGAACTCTCGTGGTGTAAACGACTGTCGTGCCACTTTCTACCTACTTAACCGACAGACTCGCCCGTGGTTAGAATCAGCCGAGAGCTTAAAATCCCTTAGACGTAGCTAAGTGGTTAAATCGGTCGAATCTCGGACACGAGATTAAGACGTCGTTGGAGGAAAAAATGTAATTGAAAACCCGACGTCGAACGTACAATCTTATTAATTACTCGCCAAAGGTCCATTACAACGTCGTGTTAATCACATTCTAATCCGTTCTTAGAACTAATCTCCTTAACGTCTCTACGGTGATTTCATTCTCATTTTGGTAATTTCGTTTCTTTTCTCTTGTGTATTGATACTTGAAAATTAGATTCAGGTGAATATCATCCAAGTTTCTCAGTAGCACGAAAGTCAGGTGAAATCATTCGAGGAGCGAACGAGAGACAGCGACAAGCAGTTTCTGACCACTTAATAATGTCTAAAGCGAACTCTAAGACGCGTCCAGTGGAAATTAACTGAGCTCTTGCGGCCATTAATTGTCTTCAGATCGAAACAAGATCCGGCCTTGTGTCCCGTGATTCGATTCGAACGATCCCACCAAGAAATTAGGAAGTTCCCCGCAACTAGAGAGATAGATCAGAGACAAGACAATTCAGAAACTGTTCGCTGCACTATAGACGACGTTCAAGAAAGCGATCGTATATTTAAAAAACAGGTTTTTGTTCACGGGATCATCGATTTGATGCATCATTGGTGAAATAATAGATAATGAATTTAGTTGAATTTCATAAATAATTCAGTTTTCTATCTAATTTGAAATTAAAATTTGAAATCGCAACTAGCTAAAATATTATTCCTTATATGTCACAGGAATTATAGAATTATATGTTATCATAATTCTGTGTAACATATTTCGATATTACGAGACATTGAGCGTGCACGTTGATATTTAACAAGTTATAAAATTATGTTCTTAAAGTCTTCGCCCCTCGGGAATGTAAATGATTTTCTTCTGTTATTTAGCGATATTTGTCAATTCTGTTTCTCACAGAAATAATTTTCCTCGATTTATTAAATTCCATTTGAACTAATCCCGTTTTGTAAACTTTAATCTTCATCGAATTGGGCCACCGCGCCAACAATGAGGTTTTTAACGATGTTTGAGATAATGCTGGCTGATGATAACGATAACTATGTGTTCACAGGATCGTCGGGTTTCTCAGCTTAAATACTTTGCGGTCGACGCGTTTGCTTTGTCCTTTTCCAGCCGGCACTCTAGCACCGTGTTCCTTGAATTAGATGAACTTAATGCACACTTCGTTACGAAGTGGACACATTTTCGTTCGCTGATACACTGTGTGGAAAATGCCGTGTTTGCACTGTAAACGGACCTTTGTTACACCGTATATGAGGGAATATTAATATTATGTCTGAGAGATGCGGTTCTTAACTCGATTTGTGTTTGCATTGCGATGTACCAAGCATTGCGCAAACATCGTACGACTTTGATTAAAAAGAATATTTTGTTTATTTCATCCTCGTGTTTCTAAAGATACTTCAAATATATTGTTTTTAATATGAGAAATGTGTTTGAATCATCTCAGAAACGAAACTGTCATTCATGGAACGTTCCTTTTTCACGACCATTTTTTCAGTTATTTTTTGTTATATGTATATCTTCTTTCGTTGTATTACACAACATCTTGCAGTTGAGATACATTGAAATATTATTAAAAATAAAGGGGAGATATCTAGAGGGACGTTCTGTATCAAGAATGTTTCGTCGTGAAAATCACTTCGGACAATTAAAATCGAAACAACGTACGAAGTGGTTGTGAGTTTAAATTCGTAAAATCGCGGACGAAATGACGCGCGAGGACTGTATTATTGCGGATATAAAGCGAAAAGGGAACTTTTACATACAGGAATATAAACGTCAAGCAGCGCGGAATGCATACGAGTCCACAGTGTGAATAATACATGAAAGAAACTCAACAACGAGTTGTTTGACAAACTTGAACAACTGTACCGCGCGTTAATTCACACCGCAACTCTGTGTGCATGTGTGTGTGTGTGTGTGTGTGTGTGTAGAACTCTTCAAATAAATATATGCAAACGAAGCAAAATTTGATCGCAACTGACGAACGTCGCGGGCTCGCGTTTCGCCGTGCGCGAAATCTCCCTCGGAAAAGAAAAGATCCCGCGCTGAATGAAAACGTCTGGAATTAAAGCAGCTAACGCGCATACTCCGAGTTAATTAAATTTTCCTTGGGCCGAAGAAAAATAAACGCGTCGTTTAGCTCCAACGTCGCGGTGGATTTAATTACGGCGAGCAAGTAGAATCAGGGCGTGTGTGGTCAGACCAGGCGTTATTGCTAAATCTTTTCATTGTGTTCATTCACGAGTCCGTGCCGTTGCAAACTCAGAGCAGAATTTTATCGACTGACTGAACAAGACTACTAACTTGCGAGATGGAAACAAAAAGGGGAGGGTGGAGGAGGGGACGCGTAATTACACCTATAATTCGTCAATTCCTGCGATTCAGGTACGTCCACGGCGGATACGTGAATTTCGAAACACGCCCGGATAATAGATCTTGAATTA
>CAJDYZ010008978.1:86041-97058 GCA_903986555.1 Heterotrigona itama
TTCTGAATTACAAAGAAATTCAATAGCGGCTGTTTGAAAACACGTATCGACCAGATCGAAACAAATGGTGATCGAAAAAGTAACACCAGAATTGATTGAGAAAAAAGTTCCCAAAGTTTCCAAATGTAAGAAATACCATGTATTTTTCAATATAATACATACGATATAATATCATAATCCATTAAGAATATTTTCATATAGTTGATACAAAGAAACCCAGAATAGAAAATTCTGCGGCTGCGAGATTTGCACTTCTAACAGCAGAGTATTTCTGCAAGTTATTTTTTTTTTTGGTTTTACTTGGTTGGACATTTTCGAGGAATTTAACGCGTTATTTCATGTACCCGAGAGACTTTTATACCTGGTACGACCAGGTCATGGCGGCGTATGGGGAAATTACGAGAGAACTTACAACGCGAGATTACAGGCGTTACGTAACGATAACCAAATAGAGACCGGAATCGATTCCTTTTCCACGGTCGTGTTCTGCTTGAGAAAGAGAGCGCTGGCTCTTCTTCCAAGGAAAATACGGTTTTATCGAAGAAAAATGCTCCCCGATACTTTTCCAACCCCGAGTTACGTAATTTTTTTCGCGTGTAAAGTACAAACATTTTACTGACCGCGTATATGTAGACGTCTGGATATTCACCAGTTGTTTTCGTTCTCGTGATTCTTGTAAATTTAATGTTGTTCGCATAATGGACACTAAATTCACACTGGGGAAAAAAGAGCTATGTTACTTTGTAACAAAATTCGTAAGAGAATTGAATAAATAAATATCTACGTTAAAATAAAATCACGGGAAAGGGTCACGTTAAATCACGTTAAAATAAAGTCACATAAAACAATTCATGTTGGGGGAAAAAAGGTCTATGTAAATGTCACGTCAAAACTCGAGCAAGAATTAAATAAATAAAAAAAAAGTACAATATGATGTTGTAGTAAAATAAAATCACCATTGAAATTTAAAAACATCTCTTTCTTGTTAAATTCCAAAGTACGAGTACCAGTACGTAGCAATTAAATATTTCATTCTATTGCAATTGATTTGCTGTTCTTAGTGATTTCGAGGAAAATTTACACGAAAAATGCGTGATCTACGAGACAAAAACTGACAATTGTAAATTGAGATGACAAAGGTGGCGAAGCTTTCGAAGATTCCAAGGAGAATTATAAATGAAATAATAACTCGCAACATGTACCTATCTGCAATTTTATACATTTAAATTACAATCTCGTGAAAGAAAATTTAAAAACACTAGAACTATAATATTAAAACCTTGTTAGAAAATAATTTACATTTATTATTACATTTATACATTCAATATATAAATATATTTAACGTCATGCTTGTATTGCACGTTCGCGCGATCTTGATCAAACTTGTTCGTGGTATTAATTCGTTGGTTAAAAATCGATTATTGTAAAAAAGAAATTTCCTTTGCAAAGAAAGAGAATAAACGAGTCGTTCTACGTGTCGCGCGAGATCTAAATTTCTAATCAGATTTTCCCACGCCAGGTCCATCTCCGTCCGTCGTTCTATGCTCTCGTCTGCAAGGAATCAACCCTCAAACAACACAGGGAGGGAAGATCCGCGGGAAAAAACATCGTAGCGAATGGCAAACCCCTTTTCCGTCGGTTGCCTGTGCTCGCGTAATTTCTTGATCGCGGAAAGGATTACCGCTCGAGGGATTTCTGTATATACTCGAACGATCCCGAGACGAAAGGCAAAGTCTGTCGAAGGGATGGAGGGGATGGATCTCGGGGCGTAAAGCGTATGTGTCCGAAGAGTAGCTGGCGGTTTACTTAGGTGTAGCCGAGAAATTGAAATTTTCGTAAACGGATTAGAGGGGCCCGGCCGCACGACAAACTCCTTGTTAATTAGAATGTAATCCGCCGCTTAATGGGACGTCCGCTAATAAAATCAGCCGGTGCACACGTCGGTCGCGATCTGAGACACGCCGTTGGCCAATTTCGCGTTAGCACGAGGAGAGATCGGGCCAGGAAATTGAAAGCGCCCCGCGTCTGGAGAACCACCGATACCCCTCTCTCCTCGTCCACTGATTGCATCGCCGGCGCGAGTTTAAGGATCATGCTCGACGAAGATACACAGGATCGTTTTAATCCACCCGTTCGTGCGAATACGTGAAATATGGCGGAAGTTTCTTCTTCTCTCGGCCCTAATAAAATGTTGTATCATTACACGAGCTTATAGAAATTGCTCTCCTTTCCGTTTTCTTTCCTTTGAGGGGAACATTTTCTGGTAGAAGCTCTTTAGAATTTTTAGCGTGACAGCGATTGATTATTATATCATACGATGGGCGTGAAATAATTCGAAATATAAGTAGGTTTTTTTAACGATTGCTCTTTTTATAGGGGTTGTCAATTGTCTACCACCCGACTTGAAAAGATAAAGTTGGAATTGTCCCGCTTCGAAACTTCCAAACTTTTGTTAAAATATTGATAACTTTAACCCTTAACGAAATATACGGTATAGCCTGTATTTAGTTATTTTTTATTTGTAGGGATGTTCTTGAATAAGAATGTCTTATTTAAAGACAAAATAATGAAAAATAATGGCATGCTCCAGTTTTAGAATCCAAAATTCGTGGCCCAAATATCTGTTGGTGATCAGCCACATAATATTTCTGTTTTATTAAATTTATACATCAGTATTATAATTTTTCTACTACCACTACTATGAACACGTTTATGAAATTTTCTAATGTAAATAGGAAACTCTAAGGCTCTGATCTTGGGAAATCAGAAATTATTATTTCTTTCAAAATAATAATAAATGAAAAGTGCGAAAGAAAACTACGATAAATTTTATGAATGTATTCAATTAAATGTAGGAAACTTTTTCCCTATATTTAACGTAATTTTATTTAAAAATGCATACAGCTCGAAATTCTTAAAGTCTTAAGGCTTCGTTAAAAATAGGAAATTCTAAAAGTTTTGAACGGGAGACTTATTTTCTATATTAATTTTTATTGAATTTCTATCGTTCCTCTTGAACTTGCGCCACATCTTAATTATCATCTTCAATTCAAATTTGAACAAGATTCATTCCCCTGCGATTCGACGAATCAATATTACAACTAGTTTATATAACTGACTAAGGTCGTTGGCATAACTGCCATTATACTTTGCCAGCCACTCTACGTACAAATGCATTAACGCGTACAGACAAATGACAGCGTCACGCTTACACGCCCACGTCGAAATCCAAAGGGGGTAAACTCCCCTCTTACGGGAATAATCTAACAAGTAAACGACGCGGCCGACGCAACCGCGCGTCGACTTGACGTTAACTGTCGTTCAACGCGCACTCCATGTCACTTTGGTCAGCTGAATCAATTATGACCGACAGTCAACAATTACGCCGTTTAAAGTACAGTGATAGTTGACAGATCTGACGAAAATTCCCTCGAAATTTCCTCGGAAAAGTGACAAACATTCTCTTTTTCCATTTGATCGTGTAGGTCATATCTTGCATAATTGAATTGACGACAAAGAATAATTCGTGAAATTGCGCAAATTAAAAGTTGACAATTACCAGTAAGAATTTTTTTATGCAATTAATGTAACTAAAGGAATAGAATAGTTTGCTTTGTCTGAGTAATATTGTAATTAGATTTTTATCTAAGTATATTTTTGCTATTTAATATCTTTTAATGTCTACTATTCTAGTTATTATTTCATACATACTTGTTGGTATTAATATATTGCAAATATATTGGTTTACAACTTTTTACTTGTAGTTTGCAAAATTTCTCTAATTTCTCTCAATATTAATAATATTGTCTACATTGTACATAATGTAGATTATTAATAAAGATTATTATTTCATTATTACATTATTATTAAATTGTTAGTATCAGTAATAATAAGTTGGATATTAAGTAAGTGAAGGAATTCTACGAATTTTTATATTAATCACCATTCGATATCGATTTTTCTTTTTCTTTAAATAAGTTACAATAAATTTTACAAATCAATTGTACAAATGATCCTGAATAATCATTCGAATCCTTATTAAGATAACTAGCATGATTAACGGAAAGAAAAATATTTATAACTTACAAGTGGTATTAGTCGATA
This sequence comes from Heterotrigona itama, assembly GCA_903986555.1. Lineage (NCBI taxonomy): Eukaryota > Metazoa > Arthropoda > Insecta > Hymenoptera > Apidae > Heterotrigona > Heterotrigona itama. Next base: position 90,146 of record CAJDYZ010008978.1, read on the forward strand.
TTGAACAATTTTAAAAATATCGAAAATATCAACAGATATAAAAAAATTTCATGATTAACTTGAAAGAGCGGGAAATAACGTCGAGAGTAAATGATGTAAGAGTAAACGGCGATAAAATGGAAAATATTATAGCGATCCTCATAGCGAGATAATTAAATGAATCGCTCGAGTTTATGCGTTAGTTGACTAGTTGAATTATGTGCTGAAAGTATTATTGCTTTTGTGATTAACCTGTATGAGATTAGAAATGTGATGCGCTATTAAATATTTACGATGAAACAGTGATAACGGCAAATACAAAATACTGTTCGATATTCCCCTTCTTTTTCGTTTTCTTTTTCAAATATATTCTTAAATTTTAATTTAAAAATTTTGTATCGTTCTAAATCTTAACAAAGTTGTAATTTGTTTCACAGATTCCGTAATTCGCTGACAGTCCAATTTATTATTTTCATTTTGAAATAAATTTTCATTGGACTCGTAAATTCTGTGACTCGTTAATAATCAGACTTATCGTATTTTCGCTTTGAAGCATTTAGTTCAATTTATAAATTCTATAACTTGTTTGTAATAATTCTATGATTTTATAATTTATTATAATCCTGTGATTTCAAACGCACAAATATCATAATAAACGCTATATTTTGAATGTTTCTTGTATTTTTCTGTAGTATATTCTATATATTTTTTAATTTTTAAATTTCTCACAGATTATAATTTTTTTAAATTTCTCACAGATTATAATTATAATCAGCACTACACATCTTAATTTCCAAATAAGTAGTGACATTTATTAAAAACACTTATTAATTCAATAATTTTTCTCTCGATGGTATTTTGAACAGACCAACCAATGAACCTTCCGTACGTTCCAAAATTTTCCAACCTCTGCAAGTACTCAAAATTCAGAACACTGTACGCTAGATATTATTGCGGAGAGAATGAAGAACGATTGTTCAATGGTTGATTAAACATTTCTCGTCGCCGTAAAGCGTCAACAACGTTACAAAAATCAACGACGGCTGAGGGTGTGTTAATTTTGTCTCGCTTGTACTCTTCTAAACGGACTCGCGTCGTTTGCGTCCACGTGCGTTCTCGTGGGCGAAAACACGATTGAAAAAAAAAAAAAAGAAAAAAGAAAAAAAGGGATCGAGTGAAAAAAGAAAGCCTATTTTAAACCGAATACGAGTGAAATTTGCGAGTGAAGAGGCCGGCAGATAGAGATAAGTAACCTCGCCTCAAATATTTGTCCCATCCGCGGGAGTGTTGGTTAATTGTAGTAACGTTAATTAAAAGGGGCGCTGCTGGTATTATGTCACGCGTGAAACAGAATGGAATAACATTTGCTTGCTTAAATCCTCGTGTAGAAAAACACACGTCCTTTTTCCCCACCTGTTCATCGATTCGTTAATTCGTTTCCCTCCTCCTCTTCCTTTTTCCAACGACTTGCAATTCTCTGCGACTTCGCGCAGTGTTGCAGTGTGACGTATATTTAATTGGGAATCAACAGAGATGCAAGAGTACTCGTAAATTGATGTTGTGCGATTTTCTGTAAATCTCTCTGACACTGCCTGCAGCTTGTTGCGCTTCACTTTCTTAACCCTCAAACAGTAATCGCTTTACTTTAAAAGTATTGCAAAAGCCTAAATTGTTACATGTTCAATAATATCAATTAAGAATTAAAGTAACTCCACCTCAGATTGTAAGCTCAGTATTTGGGGACTTTTAAAGAAATAAAACTGTTGGGATAAAATAAGTAAACATCTATTTATGATTACCAGCAGAAATTATAAAATTATAGAATCATCGCAAATTATCATCTCATTTCGTGTCACTTTTTCCAAAATTGAAAGAAAGAAATTAACATTAACGAAAATTAATTAAAAAAAAGAAAAAAATAGAACTGTTAATTGCAATAAAAAAACAAGAAGATATATCGAGATACTTAAAACATTTTCGAGAATAACCTCTGTTCAATGAATACCTGCGTGTATTCTTTCGACCGTTTATTTCGCTCGTAAATTAAAACGAGAATAAACCAGAAAGAAGATCGCCACGTTGCCCGATATACAATGGGGATGAAATTATAAATTTTCATATTTTTACAGACACACAGAGCGGTATTTTGCGTGTCTAATTGGTTTTAACGAAACAATGTGAGGGACGGACGAGGAAAGCGAACGATGACGCGCACGCGTTCCGCGATCCAGTTATAAAATTAAATTGAAAATTATACCGGGGTGGCGGGCGCGGATGTGCCGTGCACGATGCGTGAAATGTATCAAAATTGTTTGCAGTTTTTATCATGTTTGCCGTGCCAGCGAATTATTATATCGTATTTCCATAAAGCCATTACACTCCATTAAAATGAAATTCGCAGTTGGACGCTAATCGATCGCGTGCACACGCGTAAACTTTTTGTTTATTACGCTTGCGTTTATTGTGCGCGCTTGAAATTATATTTTATATGCTTATAACACGCCCGCGACGCTGGCGAAGCGAAGTCGATTTTTCATTATTGTTTTATCTCGTTCGATCATCTTCGAGGGTTGGAGAGGGGGGGGGGAGCAAAAAAAAAGAATAAATAAATAAACTCGACAAACTGATTTTCCAACCAGCAAATGTTTGAAGTGACAAAATATTAATCCCCTTTCCGTTTCCGATGATTCTCATAATTTTGTTTCCCAAATTTTACGCGCCTTTAATCGCCCCCCGTAATTTATACACGTGAAAATGCGAAAGAATTAACTGGGAATGGTATTTTTTTAGAATGTAAAAATGTGAAAAAAATTAATTGAAACGCCTTTTTCACGTGTAATAGAAATGTGGAAAAAAAATGATAGAGACGTTTTTTCTTTTTTTTAATAATAAAAACGTGAAAAAATTAATTTAAACGCTGTTTTTCAAATATATAGAGTAAGCTGGGGACAAAAATAATAGATCGAGAATGGACTCGTCGTTTGAATTATAAATCTCTTCGAGGTTATGGTATGTTTTTATATTTATCAATATATCCTTTTTACGTGTGATTCCATTTGTGTTCAAAATAAATTATATCACGTCATTACGCTTGCAAGGACAACGCTGAAGTCGATATGTCTTTATTAACTTTTAATTCTGTGATTATATTGTCACAGTCATTAACGAAACTATTAATTAATAACATGAAGAATAAATTGCGGTCGAAATATATAAATATTTTAGATCTGTACTTATAGTAGTTTACATGGACATATGATAGGCACGTGTTAAATAAATTTTGAAACCAACTCTTATTAAGTAGCATTTTGCATTTTTGAGTAGGTAGATAAAAAAATTTATTCTCCAAATATGAGCTCCTTGTTTCTTTAATGCCTGCTGTAAATTTCGTTGAATGCAACTTTTTGACTTGACGCTTGAACGAATGAAATATTAAAAATAAAAACCTAGAAATCGAAAATCAAAACAGATAATTTCCCCTTTAATCGTAAGCACTTTATCTTTTCAATTTCTAATCTAATTTTTTATTGCTGCACTAAACGCGTCACTAAACAAGTCGTAAGTGAAAATCTGTAACAAAGCATCGTCAGATTATCAACTTCATTAGAGCGAACGAAATTTTCCGGATATTTGTCGCCAATCGCGAGAGAAACGCGCGATAACACAATTACGTGGAAAGGCGCACACGGGTTTGCACAAAGGTTTCATTTATGCGAGAATTCGAGGTAAAGAAAAAAATCGAGGTTGCACTTAAGAGCCGGGGTTACAGATATCTCTTATCTGATATTATTCAATCGTCTATGAGGCAACGAGCCATTCACGATATCTTGTATAAATTTTCGTGTTTATTGAACGATGGTAACATTCGGTGTACGCGACAAGTTTTTGGGCAATGAATCTATTCAATATCTACGATTTTCCTGGTCTAAATTCGCGAGAAAATCGCAATATCATTATTAAAATAATGAAACTGAAAATTCCTCTTCCTGGAAAAATATTGAACATTCAATTGAACTTTGCCATGTAATACATTTGACTTATAAATTGTTAAGATACGAAAATTTCTAATGATTTCTACAAAATTACTGATACGTTGATTTATTTCAATGGGAATATCAGCAGGAGATTCGCGTGTTATAATTAGAATAATAAACATCATAATTTAAAATTTTAGAAATTTTAGGAATGATCATACTTTAAAAATTTTTTTAAAGAACAGAATAATTTCGAGCAGCGTTAAATAAAAATTCTGGACAAGGAAATCCTGCGATCTTCAACGAAGCGAAACACAACGTTGAAAAAAAACAACAACCGACAGGCCATCAAGCTCAAATGAGCAATCAACGCTTGAAAGAACACCTCTTAACAAGTTAAACAAGCGGAAGACGTGCGACGATCGTTTTCGTTTCTGTTTGATCCATTCATTTAGTTAATTCTTTTAATTATTTTGAGCAGCATGGGTGGCGTGTCCTGCCACGGTTCGAGTGTGCATACATTGCCATACCGAATAAAACAAAACCAGGCCTCTGTCGCGCGACTAATACGCCCTAAAAAGAAAAAAAAAAAAAATAGAAGAGAAGATAAAAAATGTTGTTCGATCGTTTGGCCAAATATTTGCCGCCGATACGAAGAATCAAAGCAACATTAATACTTTTCTGTTTGTTGTTTGCGTTTTATTAACACGCCATTGGAAAAACTATTTCACGACAAATACGGGGAAATTCGGTGTTCGAGATGATGTTCTAACAGGCGATTCAAGATACGAGGTTGCTACCGTGCTTCAAATATTTGCCCTGTTTACAACGTTGCCGGTTTAATTATGATAACGTTAATTAAAAGAGGCACTGCAACAAGTTCGATAAAACTCGAACTCGAGACTTCTTTCCCAGAGAAAAATTAGGAAAAATTAGGAGTTGGTTATCTTGTTATTTTGTAATTTTGAGCATTCTTGCTTTGTTGGTTTGTTATATAATATTGATATATTAATGGTATTAAATACATTTATAGCACACTAATAATTATTTATAGTAGGTATATTAATAGTAGAAATATTTATATCACTTATAATTATATTATAAGTATTTATTATTATAATCAATATTAATGTAGTGATATTATCAGTATAATTATTAGTAAATTATAAATTTTTGTTTACAATCTTACAAAATAGGATGATTAAATGATTTATAATTTATAAAAATTTATCGTATGCTCATAAAATTGCATTGGTTTTATTTATCAAATTGTAAGTGCCATTATTGTTTAATTTCATTCAGCATTTAGGAACCTCAAAGGAACTTATTGATGCTAATAATTAATAAACATCAAACTTGTAATGTTTCGTTAATAACATTTGTCTAATTAGGCATACAAACATAACTAGTATCAGAATGTAAACTAATGTCAAGTGACGTGATAACACAGTTTAATTAGCTGTTTACAATTGAAATTACAACAATTGTATTTATAACAATTAAAACGAAATTGTAACAATTATCATTATGATATTCAAAAATTTTAATCACCCAAGTTCCAATTTGTTTCAAAAATTATTGCACCTTTTTTCTATTTTATGAACACCTGGAAATCATCGTACGAGTCTTGACTGTATTAGGTTCAATCACGTGAATTACGATTATACGCGTTGCAGTTACGTGACTGTGCAAGTAGTGATTGCGTGTGATTATCGCGTGAATTGTTGATTAGACACAGCGCGATAATATGACGCACAATCCTATCAATAATAAATTACAGTACGCAAGAATCGAATTGAACGATATTGCCAATAACGATTTGATGTAAACTCCAAAGTTTATACTAAAATTTGTGCTAAACTTCACGACAAAATTCTACAAAATAATTCCAAATTGTATATTTTATCTAAACTAATGTTCCAATCGCTTCAATCGTAACCAATTTCGTAGTTAATTGCAGCCAGTGTACGGTGAATTTAATCTTTCGAAAAATGAGCGGAACGTAATATATTTGGCGCGGAGTCGGCAGAGAAAATATTCCTCGTAGGAGTGTAGTGGATGTGCATCGCTGTGTCTCCGGTCAGACATCTTGTCACTGATTCTCTCCGCGAACCTTGACTCCTCGCCTTTGCTGGCGACGTGAAATTCACGCTTGCGCAACCATAAATTAACGAAGCTGCAAATTACCCTGACTAACACCGCGTGCACATGTACGCTCGTGCAAATATCAGCATACAGGCGACGCAATGCAGCCGTGCACTCCACGCGACCTACGGGAAACCGGGTATCGGTATCGACACGATCGGGCAACTAACTGTACCTACTTGCTATCGACTCGCATTACACTAATATACTTGATACGGTAAAATATTGGTAGGACCATTAAATAAATTCATGATCATAAAATCAATGCAATGAATGGTACAAGATGATAGAATAGATAATTAAATGATGCAACTAAGTATAGTTTTAATTACAGTTAGGATATAATACAATGTGATTCAAATACCAAAATTCTCTCTTTTATCTATAATATTCAACTAATCCACTATACATTAAAATTACGCTAATATTCAATCCGCTATACATTGCAATTATACTACTATCAATGCCACCATACCATTCCAAAAAATACCTTCAACTGTAACCACCCAATAATAATAATAACCACCCAACCGCCGCGTCACCAAAACGACATTATCGAGAATTACCAACAATACCTGTCGAATCTGATCCACATACAGCGTGTCCGTCAGAGTTCCGTTTAATATCCTCGAATTAACAACGCCGCTTATCGTCGTGTCCCGAGAGCGAGCCGCTGATAAAATCCGTCGATGAAGCGTTAAATTCCATGCGAGGGGGCTTCTGCCCTTCGTATCCTCCTTCGTAGTGACTCGCGCGGACTTTCCACGTTGGAGAGCGAAAGAGAAGGAACGTACGGTGGAAGGAAGGAGGGTACG
>CAJDYZ010008988.1:3765-18542 GCA_903986555.1 Heterotrigona itama
ATCCACTCGAACAAATAGGCTGTGCATTTTTATGCATTTTTAAATTTCTGTGAAGGCAACGAAGAAAATGGAATATAAATAAGAAAGATCTACTTGAATATACGCTACTTTGGATATTTTGTGTATTTCTGCACGTTATGTGAACCTTCAAATTTCCCACGAATTCATAAAGATCCGCTATCTAATTATAAATTGATGCAAGAATTATGAAATGACTTTAAAATTTATTTTTAAAATTAATTTATTCTAAATTTACTTTAAAATTAATTTAAAGTACTACGAATGTTTACGCCAGTTTGTATTCATATGCGTAGAATTAAAAAAATAGGGTTTGTGCATAAATTTTTGTTACTCGTTAAATGTCATAACTGCACTATTGCACTTTGGATATAAAGCTTTGCAGCTTTATACTACCCATAAATGCATAAACATCCACAGTCAATCTATAATCGTAATTTTTTATGAAAGGAAAAGAGATTGTTGAGAAGTTTGAAAAATCATTTCGTCTAATGTATTCTATGTAAAAGTTATTCTATATAAAAAAAAAAAATCCACGTGGAATATTTAAAGCAGTGAGAGATGAATCTTTATACTTTCATAAATCTCAATGAACTTTTTTTTTCATATAGAATATTTATTATTTGTAGCTCAAAGAAATTTTTCAGTTATGTAAAAACGACGCAACATACACAACAGATTAGAGTTTGATTCTTTAAAGGAACTGATTTCATTACGCATGGACTTTTAGAAATTTGGATTAATTCAGTAAGTAGAGACATCAAAGTTGAATGATACTTTCGGATGTACAAGTAAAACTAATATTTTAATAAGTAAAATGTTAATTATAGAAAGTGAAAGGGAGCTGAATAATTGGCTTATAGTTGCTTGAGATTATAAATTAAATAGAATAGATAGAAGAGATAGAATTAAATTTATAAGTATTATCGCTTGTTCAGCTCAGTAACAATTGATCCATTTCTTATTCGAAAATAATCATTTTATATTCCTATAACGACAATTTGATTTCGTTAATTTATAATTTCAAATTTACATAGGTAACTAAATTGATTAAATAAATATCGTTATCCCGGTGAAAATAATCTGAACAATTCCGAATCTGTCAGAGGTAGAGAAATCAATAAATTACTTTTAACTATTTCACGCGTATTTAATATTTCATTCAGTGCAACAGACCTTTTGCCGCGTGAATTTTACACGCTGCACGCTGAATCTTGCGTCCGATATTTTCGTTATTAAATTTAACAGAAAATACTTTATAAACCTTGTCATTAGCTACTATCTAATCTAATTTAACTAACGGTATTATTCCCTAACATTTTGCAAAAGTTATATTATAAAATAAAAGTTATATTGTAAATGTTGTGAAAAATACAGTCTACAGAAAATTGTCGTTTTCAATGACGTGAGATGATTAAAACTCACGTTGGAACATACCTGTAACCTGTAAAAGATCGAAACTCAATCGATAGGAGCGTAAATGTCACAGAAATTGAATGAGAATATTTTCTAAATGTACCTACGTTTACCTAGTGATCTAATAGTTCCATCGGCGTACATTTTCGCGGGATATCAGCATTGGATTCAGCGGATGAACTCAATTTTAATCGCATATGTGTACATGTATATAAGGTGTCCAATTTAAATTGATACAAATGTTTCAACAGTCTCGTGTAGAAATACTTTGAAAGAATGTATCTCAGTGTCTTTATATATATTAAAACTCCGTCAATTATTTAATTCCAATTGTTAAACCGATTTATTTCTTCGCAAACATTAAAATGTTCCCCAAAATATTTGGCACAAATTTATTAATCTTCACACATTTACTTTTATGAAAATTTTGAAAATTGATTCGAATTTCGCAATTCTTGAAACACTGGTAATTTAGAATTTTGATATATTGACGGAAATGCTACGGACAGCGAGTGATTTCTCGTAAGATAGTATTTGTGTTCTTTAATCTTACACAAATCTTTGACGCAAATCTTACACAGTAAATGTCGATAGTTTCGGCGTTAAGGCTATTTGATTTATATTTGAAACATTTTCCATCAATCGTAAATAGTCTCGAAAGTATCTTCGATTTAAATAGGACACTCTATATACACGCGTGCATTCGCTCGAACACGTGAAACGACCGCGCGTTCGAACAGAAATTTGCATAGGAGGATGATCAAATAGAGCGTGTCGCTGAAAGCAGAGAATACCTATGTATAATCTGGTTTTTCGCACACTGTTCGTTTTCTCTGGCTCCGTGTGCCAGTTGTTTACCCATTTGCCCCAATAGGATTATGAACCGGCAGAAGCTGGCTGGAAACGCGAAAATCATCAACCGAGGTATTGCGGAAACCTCGGTGCAAGAATTCACAAAACTCAGACGCGAACGGTGGACAAATTTTCACGAATTTCGAAGAAATCTCGATAGTACCTTTACATTCCAAACAATGGAGAATATATTGCGCGCTCCAATAGTATAAAAAAATTCTCTTCAAATTGAGAAAACACGGTGGAAATTTAAAAGGAATCTAAATTCAAATCAAAAGCCTGTAAAATCGGGAACCGAACCAGGATTGATTTATAATTGAATCCTTTAATGCGTAAGTTTGAAATGTTGAGTGAGTGGCCTTCTGCCGCAACTGAAAAATTTGCAGGTGCTTGTTTCTTCACTGGGACAACCGAAAGTATCAATTTCGATTTCAGTTTTATCGCAGCTCGTTTACATTCGGCTTGACACGGATGCATTGAAACGAATTTATATTCATGGAGCACGGTAATGATGAAAGTTCATACAACCGTTTGTTCCGTCCAATCTGATTTCGTGGTTGTATAACACGTTGCATTTTCTGCTATCCGTGGCCACGGTCCACTTCACGGAAAATGCTATTGGAAATTTTTGACACGTACCGCTGTTATCAAACGGCCAGACTGCCGAAATGATTTATAGAACATTCTAAAGGTGTTAGATACCTACGGGCAATAAGATCCTATCGGAGACACGAACAAACGTCCATTAAAGTGAACGTTTATGAACTTACGAAAGCTGAAGATTGCGAGATGTTGCTTTATTTTAAGACGGTGTAAGAATACATATTAACTTTGCTCGAACGAATTTGAGATTTCGAAGCGAATCGCCAAGATTTAATTTCTTTTTTCTCAACAGAAAATTCTGACAATTGCACGTAATTGAAGAATTATATAGGTAGAATAATATAAATAAAAACTAACAGAGAATATAAAGAATGTTTATTCCATCGTTTGTTTAAGAGCAGCACTACCAAAGCGCAAAATGGCCAATTGCAGTTTCGAGGATTTAAATAATAAAAATATGCTGGGAAGAAATTTTGCAGCATAGATTCCAAAGATTTCAAATATATTGACAGGACAGTATATTTCAAATTTATCGAAATATTTGTTCAGACTCATAGCGCCATTATTTACTACGGAAGACTATAATAAAATACGGGTGCAGTTATATTTGAAGATAAATGCTTATTCTATGATACTATGTATAGAGTAATCATTTCTCAGTATGTTCACGTAACAACTCGAAGAAATCTTTTAGAATTCGCCTCGATATCTTTAGTAACTGTATCTCAAGCAGATTCGAGAAATTAAATGGAACTCTATGGTCCTTTCTTCCTTTTCGAACTATTTTCACTTCGAAAGTGAAAACTTTAATATGAGAGATCCACCGATTAAGACAAGCGCCAGGCATTTTCTTGAACATTCTCTGTCGTTGAATCGTTTCCAAACAGCCACGCTATAATCTCGACGACCGTTTCGAGGATCGTTGGTGTATAAAATTATCATTTCTACGTTAATCGTTGAAATATAAAATTACTTCCGTACATCTACTATTTTTACATAATACAATTGTGGTATCTCTTTGTTTAGATGTAATATAAGGAAAATACAAATATTAAGATAAATTGATATCAATTAATAAATATTAAAATTAATAATTGAAATATTGATAAATTGCTTGTCCAAGAAAAAAGACTCCTAAATAGAAGACTCCATTCACAGAAGAAAATGATTCGAAATTTGAATTTCGTCGAGAAAGATTCATGTGACTCCAATTTCTAGGTATTGCACAAATGTTGTGTCGAGTAACGTGTAAATATACAAATTATATTGCCATCACATAATAATTTGTCTATTAAAAACTAGCAAGTGTAAAATCACGAAACCAATTTACATCCCTGATACCTAGTACCAACGAATCGATGTGCCTCTCTGTAATTTCTGAAACTACCACTACGAGATAACCACTTTTTTTTTTCTTTATCTCTATCTTGACAAACTGACAAAAATCACGGTGCAAGGGGGAAAATGTGTAGACTACGTGTGGGTGGAGAAAATTTATCGATCTCGCAGAGAGCCGGCACGCGTCGCCCGCACGAAAATCGATTTCTAAACCGGCCGGCAAACATTGACGAGTTTTCTCCATTCTGTAAATAGTTGAGACTCCTGGAACGTCGTGTATTGCCAACGCGCGTATAAACATTTCGCCAAGTGAAATTACAGGGCCAGATCGGGCCGCAATCGGCGCGTCAGCTGCCATATTGCATAATTGCCAATCGATTCAGACCACGACGGGCATCGAACTCCGCGCAAATTGATGGCCAAATGCAAATCAATTTAATTGCGTTCACGAGAGGACAACCGACATCTGGAGGAAGCTTGGTCATCGGCTGAATGCCTCGGCAGTTTGCGATCGCGATTCGGTATTCAATATATCCGACGATACCTCGGCTATGACTCGTGAATTCTCACCAATTCTCGCTTTCACGAAAATTCTGGCGAAATCGACGATAGTTTGACAATGTTGCCATCGCTCGTACCGTGAGATTTCTCGCGATTTCTCTCTGTCGTTCGAACAAAGACGCAGGAAGATCGAAACGGTAGCTTTTGTCGACTTGACGTTTCGATTATACGAAGCGTTAAGTTATATAGGTAGAGTCCCCACTTAAGCGTCTGCACTTTCCTCCATTCAAGCATCCGTCACTATTCACGCCAATTTTTGGAATTGGGACTCATGTCACGCGACCTGCGAGAAGGCCACGTGAAACACAATGCAAAGCGAGTGACACCTGATATTTCGACACATATTCACAGAATACACCTTCCCACTTGAGCTTTCGGTCGCTACTGTATTTGTGAGAAGTTATAAATTTTCGCTGTTATTTTGTAGGTACAGACGTATTCGTTGGATGTTGAGAAAATAAATGTAATTTTGTTTCGTGAAATTTAATTTATGTGTTTGAAATATATTGTGCAATAGAGTGTACGTAAAACGTTGTAATTAAATATCCTTATAATTTTCCTACTTTACATATCTTTACGCTGAATCCTGGTTTTCTAGAAATGCATAAACATCGGCATTCTTGTGTCATAAACGTAACTGCCGGATCCATCTTATCGCAGGATTGTGAAAATATTTTACTTGAACTTCAAAACAATGGGAAGCTTCAATATTCAATGTTTGTTAGTCTACAGTGCAGCTTAATGGAAAGCAAAAAAATGTACAGTATCATGAATGATTCATTTAATTCTCAACGCTTTAAGTCGATTTAAATTGCAAATGAGTCACGTAGAAAGAAGCTGTAAAAACCAGCAAATGAAAGTTAATTACGATGTGATTAACAGGACTCGCTGCTCGAAGCTGAAATGTCAACTAATTTCGTAAGAATGCATTATGGGAAATTAGTTGGAAACTTGGCTATTCTAATGAATCTTTCTTTCTGTCGTTACGTCCGGGACAAATTAAAAACTTTTTGCATAAGTTGCGCTTAAGATCGACGTGTCCATGGCAACTTCGATGAAGTAATTATAAACTTGTAATTACGATTACAGAATCGTTAAAAGCTAACGAGGGCGTAGGCGCCAAATCGTCGCGAAAATTCCGGACTAATAAGAACAAAAATTCGAATTTCCAAATTTGACATTTACGATATTGAACGGAGGATGTATCTGATTATTGAAAATTTCGTAAATTTCAATTCCAGTACTTCAACATTTCGACGCGGAATACTTGTACTTCAAATTTCTAAATTTTAGGGGCTCGGTGTTTTGAAGTTTCACTGTTCGATGTCCAAGTTTTTTACATTTTTTCGTTTTTTTCGTTTTAAAGCATAAAAATCTCAGTGCTTGACGTTCAACTTTCTAAATTTCAGAGTTTTTTGATATTTTTCAGGTTTCGATGTATTAAATATAGAAATTTCCATAATAAATAAAATTTTGATATTCAAGTATCATTTAATTTCTTTATCCTTCAGTTTCAAAGATTTCGCACCTTAGCCTCAAATTTCAGAGCCAGCGACGCTTTGACACTTCGAATTTCCGAGGCTGGCAAATTTCGCAGATCTCAAATTCCGAACTTTGCATTCCGAATTTGCCTGTGCGAAATTAATTATCCGGCTTACGAATACGAACGATAGAAGTTTGAAATTCAATAGCCACGGATACAGCAGCGGCGAAACGAAGTATGTAATTACACACATCGACGAAACGGGACATACTTCATGAAAACTCTGTTTGTCGAAAATCATCGTAAATTTCATCGCCGGGGCGAAGGCTGCCGGATCACGGTATCAAAGACATTTTTCACGGAACGCAAAGTACACAATTATTCCACGCTACGGAACGGACAATTTCATTTTGTAAAGCATTTAATTAAACGACACGACAAACCGGCGCAACAAAGAATTCATTACCTCGGCCCTGTACGATCTCTACGGCGGAATAATTATTAAAACAGCGAGGAATTGGTGTTTCCAAGCGTGTTGACCAACGGTGAAGATGAAATGAAAAATTCAGACGACGCGCGAAATTTCAATTATTCAGTGCCGGATTTCAAACAATTATCGATGATCAATCATTCATTCCTGCAGCATGATTCTCTGGTAAAATTTTATTCCGCGAGTATTGTGAAATATCGATGACGATTAATGGCATTATTAAAATCATATAGTGAATCGAAACGGCAATACTGCGTACCCCTCGTTGATTATTAAATTGCTAACGGAATTCGCGGCATGGAACGTAAGAGAAATTGTTCGGCAATCGGCTGTGAAACCAAATTTCAGCGCGTGCTCGTCGCGAATCTCGAATCTCGAATCGGTTATCTCGTCAAACGGAAATTAAAGCTAGGTAAAAGCATGCACCGGCAATAGAGCGTTGAGCGAGAAATGAAATTGTTCGATATAAAAATGAACGGTGAATCAATCTGGATTTGGTGGCTACGACATACTGAAACACAAATCAAACAGCAATCAAACGTCGTTTCTCGCAGTGATCGATACTCGGATAAAACAATTCATTATTCAGCTGATAAATCTCTTATGCGTATGCTCAACTGTATTTTCCCTATTTCTCGTTGTAGAGCTTATTCTAACGGGGGTTCGCGACGTAATCTGAAGTTTGCAATTGGCGAGCGATTTCTCGCGAATACGCGGAGCGTAACGAAATGCAACCGTTGAAATAATAAAAGAAGTTACGTAAGCTTAATGACATGAAGGTCAGCGTAACGAGGCGCCGGGCGTTTTTCGCCAGCGCGAAATCTCGCCCGACCTCCCGTTTTGTTTCATTTGCAATGCAAATTTTGATCGTTCGCGATATTAAACGAGCGAATGAATTCGGAAGGTATTTAAAACGGGATGAAATCTTGCTGAGGCGTGAATAGAAATCCCGAATTAGGATTGTTTCACGCGTATATTGAAATTCGCCACCGAGAACGAGAAGGGATGCAGGGGTACGGAGAATGTTACCAAGTTTGAGAGCTTCTAACAAAATTTTGTATTAAATTAAATATTTGATTTTATGGGATTAAATTGTTGGGGATACTTTGAACTAAACTAGAGGAAAGGAATGCTATCGAGACGAAAAAGACTTCTCGAGGTAGATCCCAGTTTTTCTGTAAAATTAGGTTGTAATTAAGAAAATTTTTAGGCAAGTATCATGATATGAAGAGGTCTAGAAAGACTTAAGGATTTAGAAAGCAATTTTATAGATTTCTTTTTTATCGCTCTCTAACAAGGCGAAATTGCAATTAAGAATATTTGAAGTATACAATAAGTGCAAAGGAAATTTCAGAATAAAATTTATAGACTTCGTTTCTCTTCCCCGTTACGTAATTATTTAATTAATATTCGAGTCTTCTCGCGAAATTGAAATTAATTAGTCAGTTACGTATACTTCTTGTACTACGATTGCATAATTACAGCAACGTATGTATTCCAAGATATATATTCCAATTATTAACTCCATTAACTACATCCTATACATCTACAAGAATTAATTATTATAAATAGGATACGATATATTAATCCTACATTTCAAAGGCTGAAGCTGTATTTCATGGTCAAGTGAAAAAGAAAAATCAGATCTTTTTCATCGCAAGCACGACATGACATAAACGAAACTTCCAACATATTCTACAAACTAACAAATTTTTAGCACGAACAACTAACATTGTCGCTAAAGAAAATAAAAAAGAAGAAAACTATCTTAATAACTTATCTTTTCGAAGAAGATAGCTCTCAGGTACAGAAATATTTAATACGAGGGAAGAGCCAGGAAGACATTTGGCGAGGATATAACAACACGCCCGATATACACGCGTTCAAACATCTTCCGGCTTCCATTAGGTCCAATAGCGGTTTCCGGTGAACTTTACGACTCTCGTACGAGAATTCCATTCTTGCTCTCACCAGGTTAAATTACCTGTTAAGAACAGCTCCCTATTTTCATGGTCATGCAACTGTTCTATGCGATGAAGCGAGTAGTCTATCTAAGGATCGTACTGGAATACACGTGAAACATAAATTGTGGAATACATGTGTACACCATCTTTAATATTACATTCGGCTTCCTGAGATACTTTGGGTTTCCCGAAGGCACTTCAAGTTTCCCGAGGATTTTGGGTTTACCGAGATATCTCAGATTCCCCGAAATATTTCTGGCTTTCCGAGAATCTCGGCTATCCCCGAGATATCTCAGATTTTCCAGAACATTTTCAGAAAATCTTCTCCCGCGGATTTCCAAGTTTTCCAAGGCATTCGAAAGAATTTTTGTGTTTCATCGAGGCCAACATATTTCGACAACGAAATATTTCCCGTTCCATTTTATTTTAATATTTTCGCAAAGTTCCCCGTGAATTTTGAATTTCCCGACACATTTTTCACGTCACGAAGTGTAAAAAAATTTCGTTTAATTTTTTTCGAACTACTGCGCTACTGTTCCCCTGATAACGATCATCTGGAATCTCAAATACGGTGAACGCTCATGTTTTCCACGGACACGGTTCCAAACAGCGTACGCCTGTTGAAGCGAGTTGAGTCGAGGCTGATGAGAGTGCGTGTTGCAGACTTGTGTAGCAGGATTGCCGGAGGATGAAAACAAGGCTAGTTATACCGCATTCAGTTTGCAACTAGTTAGCGCCGCGGGATCGGCCCCAATTAGCTGCACTAAGTTGAGGTCTTGCTTTTCCGTCAACCATCAAGATTGAGCCGTCTTACGGGTAATTGAACCACAATCGAACGGTCTTCGGGCGACGAGATTGGAAACTCGGGGGCGTGGGGACTCTGGTGTCTTTAGAGTTTGCGAAGTTCCATTTGTGTTGAAAGGACATACTATTCGGGAAATAGTGAGAGGGACGTTAATTATTGCTCAAACAGGACGTACATCGAGGAAATCTTAGAATTTCTGAACGATATTTGGAAAATGGTAAAAGAGAAATTTATTTTCGTTGTAAATTTATGCAAATTTCGAATTTCGACATAGGCCTTAAGTTTCTTCGAGGTATGGGAATTTCATTTTTTTCTTCTTTTTTTTTTTTTGAAATTTCATTTCAAAAGAATGATTTGGAGAAGAATAATTTAGAAACAGTGAAAATTAATACCTTCGCTACGATGAAGATTTCATTTCCTGTTCCCCGGGGCCAATAAATAACTACAGGTTTCCTTCAGTGAAAATTCCCATAAATCACAATGGACATAACTCAAACGGTTTACCTCAAATGTCATGAAACACACGTGTAAGCGTATAAAAATGAAACGTGGGCTACGTAGCCCCGACAGATAGTGAAATTAATCACACGCGACATTTACGCGGAACGATCGTGCGCGCTTTACCCGCGCGGAAAGTTAATTAACGAGGGAGAAAAACGACGCGGCGTCCCCGTTCGCGTACGATTCAGTACGATAACGTAACAACGTGGAAAAGCAAGAAAAGAACGGCGGATAACGCTGAAGGGAAGGGACGAAACGATGCAGATAAGGATGAAAAGGACTCGATATTTCCCGGATACCGATGCACCTTACAAACCATCTCGTTCTCGTTCCGTGTTTTAACGGTTTTACGACACGGATGCTAGTTGTTTTTACATCGTATCTCGACATCGTTCCAAGAACTATAAAAGTAGCTCGATGCTTGCACTATTGATTTCAGTTTTACACTGTGTATAAATTTTTGCGAACGTTGTATGCTCACGCGTACTTTAGTTTTTAATAGAAAAAAAAAAAAAAAATACTGAAGTACCGTACGTTTATTCTTGACTTTAAATTTTTAATGTGTTTTTTTTTTTTAATTTAAAACTTTGGTCTTAGAAAATTAAAAGTCGGGAAACAAGGAAAACAATTCAAAAATTATTTCGTATATTCTTAGCGTTTCGTAGTTTTTAATTAGAAATTAGTTTCCTTAAGGTTTCCTTTGGCAATTAATTTATTACAAAATGTGCGTTAAAAATTACATCTTATGTTTAAAGCGTATAAAGCTCTAACGAATCTTAAAAAGCTGTTGCATGGAATATCAAGGATCCAATAGCTACTTATGAAAACTCATAAATTTATCATCTACTGTTATACCTCGGAAATTTTCAAAAGCATTCAATTCGTGAGACTGTTATAAACTGATAAATTGATCGTGTCGGTTGTAAATTCTGAAACGTTTTCGTTCGAAAGAACTTTGTATTTGAAAGGAAAGTTTATATTTTATATCAAAATTTCGATTATCCAAACCAGGAAACCAGACGACTCTCCATTACTAATCGCTTATCTAACGCATCTGTGGAATCAGTATTATGGGATAAATCATTGATCATTTACTGCACGCCCGTTATTCCGTCGCGTGATAGGGAATAAGCAAAAGGTAGCTGTACAGTTTCACCCTGCTGGAACACCATAAATCCAATGACCTCGACCCGCAAGCATCAGCCTCGATTTACCGTGCTATAAACCGCGGTGAATCCCTGCAGCAGAATGTCTTGTTTCTCGACTTTATTTGAACAAGACCGTGGAAATGTTTCCTCATGCGCAATCGTCGCGCGTTCTCACTATATTTTAGGAAAGAGAAATGGGCGGTGTGGCGATGGGGAAAAGTGAAAGGAGAGAAAGATTTCGAAATAGGATCGCGCGCGAACGGTGGACGTGCGGTGGATGAAATTCGCGCGAGGTCTATGATGGACAGAGAAAAGAATCGATTGACACAGATCCGGTGTCCGTAGGACGAGTACAGCTGTTATTATTCCCTCTGCGCTTGTCACCCGTCTCGTTTCGGTGCTCTCTACAACCTGAAATGAATTTCTCATACGACGTTCTACGTCGATCGACGTGTCGCGCTGCCTCGTGGAATGTGCGTTGGCCTCGATTTGAAGCGACAGCGCCTGATGAAGAACGCTACGACTTGGTTTCCCTTCGATATCTTGTAGATCTTTTCCACAGGAACTGATATTTTTTGAGAAAATACGTGGAAATACAGTTCTGCCAGGTGTTTAAAATATTTCTATGTAGCAAACAAATACGGGTATGAATGTACAAGATGGATGTATTGACACTATTTGTTGAAACGAAATTTCAGTTGATGGCTGACTATGTATTGATTAAATCTACTTGTTCGTGCGCTGGAACAAGAAAGGATAGATGACCAATCAGTTGTTATGCGTGAATTGTTTGTTCATTAATTTAGGTTCAGATAAATGTTTGTTAGAATGAAATTTCAGCTAGTGGCTGGTTATATACTGACTTAATCTACTTAATCGAGCTGCGAGTGGGCTCCTAATTCAAGGAAAGTTAGTGAATTTTTATCATACGAATTTCAATAACAGTTTTGGTTTGAATGAATATAATTCTACTATACAGAGTGTCTAAAAAAAAAGAAAATATACAATAACTACAAACAGTAATCGAAGTAAAAAAGTAAAATTAATTTTATCCCATGAGAAATTATATTATATTATTATATATAATATATTATATTCGAAAATTTGTGAAATATTCTTGAGACAACTCGTTTAACACATTTTGTTGAAAAAAAGAAAACTGTATATTGTCTAAGATTGAACGAAACATTTATTTGTTTTAAATATTCGATAACTGAGATGATATAATATAATACAATTAGCCACGAATATCTATAACGAAATTGAATAAAAATATTATTGCCCTTTAAAACGATCTAACTTAATAACTAAATAATTCCTGTAAATCTCAATTTCATTGTTTGTAGTCTACAAGAAGTGATGTGGAGTATAGAAATGGATAATAGAGATTTAGATTTTGTCAGGACCAGGCAATAAATATATATACATATATGGTTCAAATTTAGACGTGCCGGAAATATGTTACACCGTACATTAGCCTGATGTTGCAGAGTCTCCAGCACGTAGCAAATCCACTGTGGCGCTGTGCACTTAATGCTCGGAACAAGTTCCTCCCTGTCTGAATTAGCTCCAGCGACTGACGTATTCATCCTTGTGAATTTCGCGATTCTATGGGACAGCTTTTCCAGCAATGATAACGTCCTCGCCATGAAATTAGTTTGTCTCTCTCTCTCTCTCTGTGCAGCTTTGAAATATGTTTATTGAAATGTGACAGCCCCAATAGCGGTGAAAAATTTATAACTTCACAAAATACACACGTGATAATGAATCATGCTTTTACGATACTCTTGCATTATTGAATAGTAAAATAAATGAATATTTTCTATTGTCACGTCAAACGAAGTTAATTTCATCCTTTTGTCTGACGAATAAAAAAATATGATTATTTTACAATATATTAGTCAAAGATGAAAATTAACAATCACAAATCGATGGGGTGAAATTCATTGAAGATACAAACAGGTTAAATAGCTTGTTGTTATATAATAAATAAATTTATTAATAGACCGGAAACATGAATTTAAGGAATATAACTTACATCGAAAAGTTGCTTATTGTATTGTAACCGAGTCCCACTGTATCCTACATATACATGTACATTATATATTAAATTATTTCTATTCTTTCTCAAGATAGAAATAATTGAATATCAAATATCGTCAGTGATACAAAGAATAATAAATTAAAATAAATTATATATAAATGTCAATTTTAATTGTAAACCATGCCAACTCAGCCACAAAAACCTACTCTTGTATATTAACTTCATTACCTCTCGGTACACAATATTGCCATGTTACTTTCGAGCCTCTCAAATCGATAGTCTACATTATAAGTGGTTCTATGTTCTGCAATCGAGCTCGTACGGCATCAATACTTCGTTACCTCTGAAATGAGACCCATTAGAATTTATCGTTATACCCATTGTTATCTCGCATTATTAACATATTTTACCCTATTGTACCACATCCATTATTCCTTCCTGTCCATGCTTCAAGTAGCATTCGCTGAAATGTCACTCATAACTATCTCACGATTCTCTTTCTTTTTTTTACCTCCATTATGAAAGCATGCATCAGACTTTGCAGTTTCACACAGACGCGTGCAAGTATTGTAGTACAGTAAATAGAGATAAAAATTCAATGGACGAAATTTAAAAAGCCGCGATACGTCAGAGGAGATGCACATGGAAAGCATCGAATCCTCGTTTTCGACGATCACAATGCAGAAGAAAAGGGGGGTGGGGGGAAAGAAAAGAAAAGAAAAGAAATGGAGAACAGAGTCTTGTGAATCGTAATATACGAAGGCTGGGCATGTATCTCATTTTGATCGGTAGATTTGAGTACGTCTTGCATCGTCAGCGAAAGGGGGTCGATGTCAATGGCGAGGCAGATAAAGGAATTGTCGAGTATTCTCGACCGAATGGAGGTGAAGAGTCGTTCGATACGCGTCTTTGTGTCGAGCTCTCGTTCGTGACAAATTGTCTCGGTCAAAGAAACCTTCGTGCCATTTACGACACTCGTCTGTCCACCGCCACGAGTTACTTTGTAATTAACACGGAACGTTTTTAAATCGATATGGTGGCAAATCCTGCAGGCTGCTCGTGCGTGTCGTTTATGATCGACGAAGAGGATTAAGACTCTGATATTTTTCTCCTCATTGATGAAAGCTTCACGTTTCCATCTCTAAACGAGAATATAATAGAATCTTCTGATATTGACTTTTTTTTGGCGTTCAGTGATATAATACAACTCTTAAATCGTGTCTAAAGTAAAGAGCACGGTATTTCAATTGCCAATCGTCATGGAAAAATTTACATAAATAAGTGTACGAAATTCAATGAATATATTATTTAAAAAAACACACAAAGACGTAGGAATTCAAATGTCTTTCAATACATAAAAAGTAAAATAAAATAAAATTTGGAAGCAAAACAGGAAAATATTTGGCCCGTACGAAAAATTTGTCTAAAATATCCTGATAGAGAATGTGTCAATTTTTTTTTTTTAAATTACAACCTTTGGAAGAAGAAACTCACTACTCGTCAATGTTACCTCACATAACGATGATCAAACGTGGCATTGCGTGATTCGTGTGT